>JALLBJ010001052.1:0-14481 GCA_036940105.1 Skeletonema potamos | reverse complement strand
TGCAGAGAATGAGAAATGTGAGGTTCATGGTGGTTAGTAGCGTCAGTTCGTTATTTGGATTTTACACTGATCTTGTTAGATTTATAATGATTATTCTTGCGAACACGTATGCTTGTTGGAATAAAGAGAAGAAATAATTGCTATTTTGACTTTTATGAGAAGAGTGGCATGCATAAGTAGTAGGGTGGTGGATGATAGAAGGCGCTCAGCTTGTGTTCGCTTTGTTTTGTTGATTGATGGGGTTCCCATCCTCCCCCGATACGTCCACATTTGAAGCTTGCTGAGCCGGGGAAAGAGATTTCTTCTGTCTTCTGCGAGAAGCCCGGGAATGTCGTCGTGACTGTCACAATGACTGTTAAAACTTGTAACGTAAACGGTAATTAGTACATTAGGCGCCTTTTGGTTTGGCATGTGCAAATTTAGTCTCCAACAGGATTATGGTGTAATTGGCCGCAGGAACAATTATTTGATTTCTCCGTTATCTTGAATATTTCTGAATTCTTCACAATCATCTCTCCATCGATTGGAAAAATAAGGACTTTTTATTTTTACTTCGCCAACGCCAACGTGCTGCCCATTTACCAACAAATGAACCTCTAGTACACAGTTGCGAGTATGATAGTACTGCTCAAAGAAGTTGGTGGAGAGATCACTTGGAAATTTTGCTGGTGCCCGGACGAAATGATGGCCCAGGTTAATCCCCCAGCAGGGCATATACTAAATGGTATGAATGTGACAGCCCGACAATACTAAATCTCGAATTCATCTGTTCCTCCCTTGTTCGTTTGCTTGAATCAAACATAATTCAGTCTCATGTCCCATGAATTTTCGAGGTTTTGAGTTGCTTACCCAACCACCTGTCGCAGTATAACAACGAATTCCTCCAAGTCGAATTGGTATTGTACGTTCTTCCAAAAAAAAATGGTATTGTTCCCCTCCACACAAAGGTTTTTTAAATACCTCAAAAATGACGACTATTTATTCATCGGTGGCTTGTAATTAGCACTGTTTAATCCATCCACCAAGTGCCCTTCCAAGCAATTCTTCTTTGTTGTCTTCACGTAACCAATACTTTAATTTCTGATTTCAGCAATTCATAAAAAAATGATGAGCTTGATGTGATTTTTTCGCATATTGCCCAAATTACTGCCTTCGTGTTCTATTCGATCGAGGCAATAATTTGCCCGAGCGACCTGATGTGCGTAAGAAAATGAGGATTGATATGATGTGTTACATTGTTTTTTGTTTGAGCCGCTCTAGCGACCTGCTGCAGAGTGGGGAGTTAAAAATAATTACTTCTTCACGAGATATAGTGTTGTGTACAAGGGAGACGACAACCGCTTAATGGCGACGACGGCTCGTATTCGCAACAACTTTATCATCATGCATAATATTGTGAGTAACAACATGGGGATAAAAAAATTTGCCGAACATTACTGCAAGATGTTTGATATATAACTATAACACACAGTAATTTTATGTGTTTCTACTACTCGGCCCTTCTTCGGAGTTTAGTGATATTCTACCATATTTTAATAATTCGCCGGTTGCCAGTCATTATCACCATACCTGGGCGGGATGTTGACAGCTTATCTAGCAAGGGGTCGGTTGATGAAGGTTGATGATGAGTGATGCGATTGATGAGAGAGAGCAAAATCAAAAAAAGGGGGGAACTCGGATCGGAACGGAATCTTTCCCATCATCCCTAATCTTTGTTCGTACTAGCAAAAAATGCAGTCATCATGTAAACAACAGCTAGAAGGGGTTAGAATCGGTGATGGGAATCACCGACACGATTTTGAAAAAAAGATATCGTTGCTTTTTTTTGCTTTCTTTTGTTGTGTGAATAACAGGAAGTGCTTGCTTTTTTGAGCGATGCGGGTTTTCATTTTCCCAAACAGCAAACAAACTGATAATATTATAACGCACCAACAGCAGCAGCAAAGATGACCGAGACCGAAGCACCAGCACCAGCAGCACCCGCGGCGGATGCACCCAAAAAGAAGGCAGCCGCTCCCAAGAAGGAGAAGGCAGCGAAAGAACCCGAACGTCGAAGCGCACGTGCAAAGAAGGCTCCTGCGAAGCCCGAAGAAACGGCAGCACCGGTGAAGGCTGCGGCGTAAGTTGGTCGTTGTTTGTTTGTTTGTTTGATGTTTGTTGATGCGTATATATATTTTTACTGAGCGGTGGGGACGAAATGGAAGGGCAATCAATGTCTAACAAAATGTGAAAAATGCACGATATGAAAATAATAATTCTGTTTGCTCACCCCCAACGACATTTATTTTCTCGGTGAAAATTACACGATAAATTGAATAACTAACAAAACAGACCCAAGAAGGTCAAGCCCGCACCAAAGCCCAAGAAGGAGGCGGCACCCAAGGAGGAGAAGGCGGCTCCAGCGGAAGAGAAGGCAGCTCCGGCGGAGGAAAAGGCGGCACCAGCGAAGAAAAAGGCAGCGCCCGCAGCAAAGAAGGAAAAGGCAGCGCCCGCAGCAAAGAAGGAAAAGGCAGCACCTGCGAAAAAGAAGCCGGCAGCTGCCAAGAAAGAATCTGTGGCAAAAGTTGCAAAGAAGGCTGCTGCTCCTGCGAAAAAGAAGGCTGCTGCCGCCCCAAAGGCGAAGGCTGCGCCAAAGAAGAAAAAGGGGGATGCTGCTGCTTCGGAGGATGTTCCTATGGTAGAGGCTGCTGCGCCTGCGGTTCAGGCAGCGGCTTAGAGAGACGGTATTATTGCATGAGGGGGTTGTGAATGGAAGGGGGGGGGGAGGAGGGGGGAATATCGTAATACTCATGGGACTTTCATTGTTTAGGGATTTTTGTTTGGGCAGATTGAAGTAGTTTCTTATTTAGTTTTTCAAATCATTACTTCCGAGTGTTACATGAATTGCTATTATTATTCATTACTAGTTCGGATTGGATCCACGCTATGATAGACAATATTATTTTGTCCTTTTCCCACCGTCCAACCCCACGTATCAGTGTTTCTTTCGGCTAATAATGACACATTCATTCCACTAAAAGTCAGCCGCCCCGCTTCATCCAAATGCCATTCACATCTACCCATGTAAGGGCTCTCATATGTCCCATCTGGGTTGAAACGCCGTAATCCGGTCGAAGAAGGCGTTCCATTGTAAATGAGTTGCCACTTGAAGAAAATGAATTCTTCTGGAGTCAATATCGTACGACGAGAATCAATCTCTGCCATGATATAAGATTCTTTCCAACTCAAAGAATTGTGTACAAAAGGATGTGCATTGTAAATTAATGCACGTCTTGTATTGAGAATTCTATCAGACAATGCTGTGTGGTATTCAGCCATGTTTACAAGTGGGAAAATAGGCGAGACGCCTCCAGGCATAAGACGTAGTGTAGCCCAGCGATGTCGGGCTCGGGCATTATGTTGGTGATGTAACATTCGATCTCGATAGTAATTAACACGTCCGTTGAATGTTTGTGTTTGTGTCGTCTGCTTTGGTAAAAATCGTCTCACATTTTGTTTTCCCTTCCATCTTTTCTTGCACTTCTCCTCCCATATGCTATCGACCGAAGACAATGCTAGAAATTGTTTACTAACATTCCCAACTGTACGGATAAGCTCGTCTATTGATAGGTACGAAAATGAATTGATCCAAACTTCATTTGGGATGATGGATGTCAAAAAAGAATCTTCCGACAAATTGTCATTATCGTTGTGTTGTTGTCGTTCACAGTGACTCGGTACATCATCGCTGCGGCCATCTTCGTGACATGTTAACAATGCAAAATCACTAGCTGCAGCACTCTCGACTTCTTGGGGGGTCATCATAATATTATCTTAGTAGTGTCGTTGCAAAAGGAAGCATCGATCGTATCGGTCGTTGCGTTCAAAAGTAAAAAAAGAAGGACAACACCAGGGACCAGGGACTCGAACGTGGTCCCCAATCTCCAGAAGTTCGTTCGTCTTTTCCCTTGGTCTTGCTTGGTCTTGCTCTTTTGTGGTCTTCTTGGTCTTGATCTTTACCGACCATCATCTTCTTCCCATTCTTCCACAACAACACACAACTACTCATAAAAAAGAAAAAACAGCATCCAACAACAACCACCACCATGAAGTTGAATCAAACAACAACCGCCGCCTTCCTCTTCGCCATCCTTGCACTTGCATCATCGTCATTGTCATCAGTGGCTGCGGCTACCTCATCACCATCACATTCACATGAGGAATCGAAATTAAAAGATAAGATTGCACCTTTGCTCGCCTCCAAGCCAAATCATTATCTCCGCAGCCATAGGATACTGCAATCGAGCAACGAGTACCCAACATTAACCGACGATGAAGCCCAATTTGTTGCCGAAACTGTTCTCACGGAAGCTGGTAAAAAATATGATGCCACAAATGGTAAAAAATATTCAGATATATTATACACACTTTTTGTGGTACCTGTTGTTGCCTGCTGTAAACGTGCCTGTGGTCGTGGTGGTTCTTCGCAGGAGGAGGAAGCGGTGGAACCAGCAGTGGAAGAGGCTACTGCTTCACCTGCGGTTTAGTTATTAATATGGAGTGTGTGGGTGTGTGTGAAGAATGGAAGGGGATACTTATTGTAATACTTATTTCATTGTTCAGGTTCAGGGATTGTGGGGGGCCATGTGTTCCGACTGAGCATGAATTCTTAATTACGATGGAAACGAATCCGAGCTTTGTTAGATAAAATTAAAATATCTTTCTGTCCTTTGTCCACCGTTCAACCCAACGATTATTTTCTCTCTTGGCTCTCTCATACTCCTACGTCCAATCTGCGTCGAAACGCCGTAATCCGCTCGAAGAAGAGGCGGTCCATTACAAATGAGTTGCCACTTGAAGGAAATGAATTGTTCCATTTCCAATCGATTAGTCGCATGTCTCTTGTTTGTAGTATATCACGAAAGCTTCCTTCTAAGAACGCCCCGAGCTCTTTCTTCCACAGAGCGTCACAGGCACAGGTCCGTGCCTCAAACTCTGCAGAGCCTAAGACATCCTACATGACGATGACGAGTCATCGCTCAACCTTCACCTGCCAATGTAATTCGGTCACTCGTTGTACTTGTCGTTGAATTGATAATATTTCGCTTCAGAAGATTGGGTTGTATGATTTTTCAAGTGCCTCTATGCACTCCATAGCACTCTCCTTTTATTGTCACATCAACAAGTAAGCTCACGTCCGACATCACATAGCCAGCATTAACCTCTCCAATGCACAGCAAAGCACCTTCCACATTCAGAGCATTCACATCTAATCTTGGAAGGGCTCTCATTTATCCCATCTGGGTTGAAACGCCGTAATCCAGTCGAAGAAGGCGTGATGCGGTATGCAGCATTATAAATGAGTTGCAAACTTTAGTACGCCCGAGATGACATTGACATTGATGTCAACGACGCAACATCATCACTAGCTGCTAAACCCCTTCTTTGGGGCTTATCACATCTTTTAAGACATCTTTACTATTACTAGTCGTCGTCGTCATCGTCGTTGCAGAAGGAAACACCGGATCGGTTATCGGTTCAAAACGCTACAATAACAATAACAATACAACAAATGCAAAAAGATTCTCAAACGAACAGACGAAAGCCATAATTGGGATTACTTTCTAATTGCAGGGGTTGGTCTTGATCATATTTTAGTATCAACAACTTTTCGGTGATCTTGAACTTCTTCATCTCTTCCATTTCCTACACACTATTATGCAACAACTCATAAAATAAATAATAGAAAATAGCATCCAACACCAACTCCAACAATAACAACAACCATCATCACAACACCACCATGACTTTTGCGCTATATTTACTTTTTATGGGTACCTTTTGTTGCCTGCCGTGTTGCGCGTTTGATTAGGGAGGCGAGGGAGTCAGCCAAGGCCAAGGAGGCAGCGGTGGAACCTGCGACGAAAGAGGCTACTGCTTCACTTGCGGTTTAGTTATTACACGGGGGAGGGGATTGTGAAGAACGGAAGGGGGGATACTTATTGTAATAGTATACTTATTTCATTGTTCTGGATTTGAAAGGCAGATAGAAGTAGAAGTGGTTTGAGTTTTAGCAGACGTAGGTATATTAAGCATTATTTAGTTTTTCAGATCATTACTACCAAGCATGTAACATGTGTTTCGACTGAGCACGAGGACTTAATTACGATGGAAACGGATCCGAGCTTTGTTAGATAAAATATCTTTCCGTCCTTTGTCCACCGTTCAACCCAACGATTATTTTCTCCCTCGGCTCTCATACTCCTACGTCCCATCTGCGTTGAAACGCCGTAATCCGCTCGAAGAAGAGGCGGTCCATTACAAATGAGTTGCCACTTGAACGCCCCGAGCTCTTTCTTCCACAGAGCGTCACAGGCACAGGTCCGTGCCTCACACTCTGCACATCCTACATGACGATTACGAGTCATTGCTCTTGTTCCGAAATCGCATACCTTCACTGCCAATGTAATTCGGTCACTCGTCATACTTGTTGCTTAATTAATGCTTCGTGCGGAGTTGTTCTGTTTCTCTTGTTTGTCGTGTTAGGATTGCAATTTTTGGAGTCACTCTCCCTCACCCTCAGCCTCTATTCTAGCTCGGCTACAAAAGTGTCCCAATCACCTGTAACTCGCAAGTTAGCATTTTCACTTTTCATTTCCCTTTGTATATCTCCAAGTTAATTGTCATGATGATGGCTTAATCGATTCACTTTAAGGCAAAGGCGTTACCCTGTCAACTCGCCTCCCCTATCATCATCGATCTCAGCCCCTCTACCCTCTTTCCTCATAATGATTCTGCCGTTTTACAATAAAACTACCGCTTTCCTCTCATGATGGACGAGGAGCGTCACCAAACCCATCACAACACCCACGCCCACGCATCAAACCAGAAGCTCTTCCATCATCATTCATGCATTAAATTACTTCGTTGCGTTGACTACGGATCCACGCTTTGATAGACAATATTGTTTGTCCTTTGCCCACCGTCCAACCCCACGTATCTTTTTTTCTTTCGGCTAATACGACACTTGCATTCCATTAACAGTCCACACCACTTCAATGTAGGTATCATTTGTCCATGATTGTATGTGCTAATATTTTACTTCAGATTAGGTTGTATGATTTTTCAAGTGCCTCTAACTCTAAGCTCTCCATTGTACTCTCCAATTATTGTCACATCAACAAGTACCTCATACATCTGACATCGATAGCCAGCATTAACCTCTTCCACCCCCCACCCCCCCTCCCCAATTCACTGCAAAGCCCCTTCCACATTCAGAGTAAATAATAATATCTTTCCAAACTCTTGATATATCAGTAATAAATTCTAGAGACTCTCTCTTTCCCCGTACAATGATTCTGCCGTTTTACACGAAAACTACCGCTTTCCGCTTATGATGGACGAGGAGCATCGTCATGAACCTCATCACAACACCCACTCATCAAATCTGAGGCTCCCACTGTCCAACCTAATACCCCACGTATCTTTGTTACTTTCGGCTAATAATGACACTTGAATTCCAAGCAAAGTCAATCGTCACGCTTATGCCATTCACATAATATTAAGGGCTCTCATTTGTCCCATCTGCGTCGAAATGCGGTAATTCGGTCGTCGTTTGTCCATGATTGTATGCGGTAATATTTCGCTTTAGATTTGGTTGTGTGTTTTTCAAGTGCCTATAAGCTCTTCACACCCAACAACACTCTCCTATTATTGAACAAATAAGCTCATACATTATTTGATAGCCAGCATTAACCAATGCCCAACCCCAAATGCACCGCAAAGCCCCTTCCACATTTAGAGTAAATAATTATATCATTCTAATTTCTTGAGACATCATTAATAGTTGTTATGACTCTCTTTCCTTGCATGAAAACCGCCAACACACATATACGCATCAAATCAGAAGCTGTTTCATCGTCAAACATGTTATTTGGTTGCGTATGGAATCTTTGGCTGCCATGGATTGCCTCCCCCAATGTGTCGTTATAGAGTCAACAAATATCGTGTGCAGTGATGGCAGTATGAACGAACCTTCCGGCCCTCTATGACCGAAGGTCACTACACACCATCACATCGGTTCGAAATCCCTCATATAATTGTAGACTGTCCCTTCACTCTACCGTTATTGTTTTTGATACTCTCGCATCTCATCACCGTCGAAAGGAGATTCTTGTAAAATAGATTAGCCGCATCGACGACTCTGGTCGAGAATCACGCCATCCGCTCATAAAATTGTTGCATCGTCAATAATTCGGTTTTTTAGAGTTGTAGGGGCGTAGATTCCACGAAGACATTGTCATGATGTATTGTAGCGGGAGGGGTGCATGGCAGTTGATTTTGGGAGGCGGTTGCGGCGGTATCTAATCCATCTATCCGGCATTTTCCGTTCATGTTTTACACAAAATCAACGTCACTCCTTGAAAGCTGGATCTTCAAGAGATGGACTTTGGTCTTGATCCGGCTCGGCTACAATGGTATTTGTGGTGATAGATGAGAGCACCCGTTTGGTCTTGATCTTTTTTCCATTTCCTCAAGCTAGCACTAGCACAAACACAGCAGCTCATAAATAAAAAAGATCGCAACATCCAACAACAACAGCAACCATGACCATGAATCAAGCTACCGCCGCAGCCTTCTTCTTGGCCGCCCTTGCATCATCATCGGCGGCTTCCTCTTCCTCACATGAGGAATTAAAAGATGAGATTGCAATCGCACCTCTGCTCGCATACAGGCCCTATCATTACCTCTACAGGAACAGGATGCGGATGAGCGACGAGTGTCTTGAAGACATTTTTAATGTTGTTGAAGCTCACCCTACCTTGTTTGTTAATGCGAGTGATGCATGCGCTTCCAAAACTGTTGTGGGAGATACCACCATTTTCGACTACGATGGTTGTGATTTGTCCAACATCACGGAAGCGTGCACTGCAGACAATGGTAAGTTATGTTGGACGTTGGTAATCATTATTACCTTTATCTTGTTGCTGTACCCAACTGAGTTGATTTTACGAATATCTACCCATTCACATCGTCTGAACTTTATTATTTAGGCACCATTGTAGCAGAAAATTGGGGTAATATCGGTGTCGATTGCACTTATTTGGATAAGATTGGTAACTCAACAACCTATAAGCATGAATCCTTTCAGCTTATCTCCAAAGAATCCTTTGAGTGTATTCCAGCCTCTTGCGTCTCCGAGTGGGAGAGCGGAGAGGGTCATATGTCTGATGAGCCTGAGAAGGCGTTGGAACGCTACATACATGAAGTTTATGGAGCTTACAAAGCAGAGTGCAAGATCAACAGTCTCAGCGCAGAGAGCTTAGCAGCTCTTGGGTCCAGTGCAGGCAAAGCCACTGGCATGCTAGCACTTGCCGCCACGGCTGCAGTAGCTGCTGTCGTTTTGTTCTAAATGGTGGAAAGTGAAAGAAGGGATATGGGGTTATTAATTTTAGCGTTGCTCCTCAAGTAAATTCGTCTCGTTTGAGGAGCTGGATGTGGCATTAAGTTAATTCGCTTTGTACTTCACTCTAGATATTCACATCATTCTTATATTTTACACACAACACCATACTTGCATATGCAAATCAATGGAGCATGAAAAAGGTGAATCCAATATTTCCATATCATAATGATAATTGGCTCGTACATAAGTATGCTTCTTCTTGTTCTCGGACATCAAGCTTGCTTGTACCAATCAAAATCGGTTCCATCTTTGCCACATTCTCTCAAGAAGCATTGAGCACAATTAGTCAGAATACCAGCAAATGTTGAGTTGCTGCTCACGTGCAATTTAATCGAGCAAGCCACCTGGACAGTCTACCACTACAGACGGGCTAGCAAAGATTTAACCTCGCTTAGCATACATTCGATGTAATGGCATAGGCAGTTGATGACTTTGCACTTCTGCTCCCGCTCCATTAGTTCCTGCAGTTGCGCCTGGGCACACAACAATAATGTGTCATTTTTTGTTGTGGATTTGTTTTGTTTGATTGCTACAATATTTTTCAAAGAAGGATTTGTCTCACCAACGGGGGGGCACGACAATTGCAGCAGTGGCATCACCATAAACTCCCGTGTACATTTTATGAAGTATCGATGAGTTCAGGATGTCACCTCTACCTCTACGATGATAACTAGCGCAGAATTGCAAGAATGCCAATTGTCACGCGGCTTGTTTTAGAATGGATTTTTGACCACAGCGGTCAGTTATTGCAGCTGTCATTATTCATTATAATGAGTTGACTACTAAATCCACCGGTACCTGTGTAATATGTCTAATAGAGTGATTGATGCTGTTTGCCTACTTATGCCTTCCAATTCCAAACGATTGATAGAGTGAGGAATGTGGGCGGGAGTTGCGCTTGTTAGGCGCTTGTCTCCAAATCTGATGTTTAGCTGCGAGATTGGTGACAAGTGCTATCACTGGTGTCCGGAAACGCTTGTCTTGGGGGGTTTCTTGGGGCGGGAAGAACTCAAAAATTGCTGTGTTATCCACCGGGGGATAAAAACTTTGACTAGTCTGAGATCGAGGGGGATAAATCCAAAGTTACATAATGGCTACGCGCTCAACACAGAGACTGACGAGGGGAGTAAAAAATATTGGGGGATAAATATTCGCCTATTTCCCTCGAAAGTCTGTCCTCAGGTGCGTCTCACCACCAACAAATAAAATTCTGGAACGTTGAGCTGCCCACAAAATAAAACAGGAACAATGGTATCAACTATGGGCATTCATTTGGCTACCGAGGGCAGGCTACCGCCTCATGGTCCTACACCGCTGGTCCAGGAGCAGGAGGTCTGCGATAACGACTATGATGATGATAATAATAATACGGAACAGAGAAGTTCTATAAGTCCCAAGCAGACGCCCGATAGCAACAACAACAACAATAAAAACAGCAATCTGCTCTTCACAATCAAGCAAAATCATTACGGTTATCTATCCGCCTACGCCACAGACTTTATACCGAAGCATACGCTAATCTTCGTAGAATTACCCGTGCTTCGAGGGCATGAGATTGAAACCGCAACACTTCATCATGAGAGTGGGACACACCAGTGTCAGGCCGACGATGACGCATATATGATTGATCTTGGCATTGACGAGTTGACACGTGCATCTATTTGGGAACTTCATGATCAATTTGTCAATACCTACGCACCGAACAATCATCCTCTATCATCACCGAACGAGAAACGGATTGTAGGCATCGTCAAATCAAATGCTCATCACTCCAACGATGAGGGTAGTCGAGGGCTTTACCTCACAATGTCACGATTCGATCACTCCTGTAAGCCAAATGTTGGATATGGATTCAATGGGTGGGAGATGAGATTGTACACCACGTGTGATGTCCGGGCTGGAGAGGAGCTTTGTCAGTGCTATTCGGACATGGTTTATTTCTGTAATAGGGTTGAGCGAGGGGAGTTTCTCAGGCGTAAATTCAACTTTGACTGCATCTGTCGTGGGTGCAGCAATAATAACGATGATGAACAGCTGTCAATTGAAAGTGATGCAAGGAGGGAAAGATTACGATTCTTGGCAGAATCACTTGCAAAGAGAGATAGAACTGCTGCAACGAAGGGTGATCTTGAAATGATCCTTGAAAGCATACAATTAATGAAATTGGAGTCTCTGGAACACAATATTTCCACGACATATCGATTGGCACGTGAGTGGGCATTGCAGCTGGGCGAAGACGAAGTCAAATTGGAAGAAAAGTACGGCCTGAGTTCAGAGTTGTATATGAAGCTTCTGGATCTGAGCAAAGGTGAGACACATCCTGACACTATTCAGGCGAGAATGAAAGAAATATTGAATACACAAGACTAATATTGATTAGAAGAAATATGAGTTCGTGTTGTGATATAGTCGATTGAGCCTAACAATACGATTCTGAAGATTCGGACAAGTCAACCAACTAATCTAATCTGTGTTGAAAAACATCGTTATTGTCATAACGGGTTCCCATCATGACATAGAAGAAATGATTAGACTATCCTTCCCTCTCTTTTGTCCTCAAAGTTTTGAAACCTAACACCACCTGACTCCTTTCACTTTCCACTATTTAGAAGGAAACGAGAGCAGCTGCTGCAGCCGTGGCGGCAAGTGTCAGCATGCCAGTGGCTTTGCCTGCACTGGACGCAAGAGCTAAGCTCTCTGTGGCACCGGTGTCTTCGTCAGCACTGAAGCCAACAGATGAGGTCTCCCCGTCACCAACAGCTAAGCTGTCTGCACTGACACTGTTGACATTGCACTCTACGTCAGAAACTTCGAGAAGTTCTTGTATGTAGCGTTCCAACGCCTTCTGAAACTCATCAGACATATGACCCTCTCCGCTCTCCCACTCGGAGACGCAAGATGCTGGGATACACTCAAAGGATTCTTTGTAGATAAGCTGAAAGGATTCACGCTCATTTGTTTGTGAATCATCATGCTTGTGCAAGAAAGTGCAATTCATACCGATATCACCCCATTTGTCTGCTACAATGGTGCCTAAATAATAACGTTCAGACGATGTGAAAGAGTAGATATTCGTAAATCAACTCTGATGGGTACAGCAACAAGGTGAAGAAAATAATGATTACTTGTGGTCCAACTTAAAACTTACGATTGTCTGCAGTGCACGCTTCCGTGATGTTGGACAAATCACAACCATCGTAGTCGAAAATTGTGGTATCTCCCACATCAGTTTCTGAATCGCATGCATCAATTGCATTGGAATACGTAGGGTAAGATTCATCATCAAACAAATATGCAAGGCACTCGTCGCTCGTCAGCATCCTGTGGCTGCGAAGGTAATGATGGGGCCTGTATGAGAGCAGGGATGCAATTGTATCTTTCAATTTGTCGTGTGAGGAAGAGGAAGCCGCCGCCGATGATGATGAAGCGACGTTAGAGGAGAGGAAGACAGCGGCTGCAGTGGTTGCTTGGTTCAACTTCATAGTGGTGGTTATTGGCAATGTATGGATGTTGATGTGATCTTTCAATTTATGCTTTGTGTGGTTATTACTTGGGAGCTATGATGTCAATGAAACATCCACGGAAACAGCGTTCTTATTCTTTTTGCACTTAAATCCAAAGTAATAACCGTAATAGATTTGGCCCAGCAATCATACTCATCACATTTCTATTCAGCCAGTGTTCGGGTCTTCATCGACTTGAGCACGAGAACACCAAAACAAATGAGAGCCCTCTGCCTCTGACCCATACGTTGTCTAACTTTTTTCTTCCTCACTCCCCCAGAGAATAGTCGGGTGGTGTGGAGCATGATACTATCAGTACCGAGCAAGCGAAGAACAACGCGGGCCAAAACCACCAACAAAAAGCTGACAAAAAAGCATGGCACTGATGTTAATCTTTTTGCCACGCTCCTGCGAACAGAAACAATAATTTTGCTAGATGCTTCGTTTTCCAACACGCAAAGATGATTTTTCATTATTGATATGTCATGATGAATATGTAATTGACATATCATGATGATGCACCGCGAGTCACTGTGAACAACCACCAACACGATAACTACTTGTCTGAAGATTCTTGTTTAACATTCATCATCCCCTTCACGTCGCTAATCTTCAACGACAACATTTTTAAGTGCAAAAGTATCGAGAATTATGTTTTGAAAGACCATAGCGGCGTCAACAAGTGCAATAGTGAAGCGCTGTGTTCACTTCCGAGCACCGAGCAGATAGAGCTAAAACTTTCCGAAGTGATGTCCCTTTCTTCTACCATACCTTCTTTTCCTCATTTTCAGCACAATCCTACTTTATCATTGACGGCGGCCGCAGGAAATGCATGGCCGTCAAAACCGAAGCAGACGAGGGTGTGAAAGTTTGAGCGAATACCACTTGCGCTGTAGGAGGTGTTGGATTTGGAGTTGGCGTCGTTGATCCTTTAGTGGATGTTTTGGCTCTTTCCTGCCAAGCTATCCAACACACTGCTGTAAAATGACAACGGGATGGTGCCATGAAATTCAATATGCTTATCAACTAACCAGGTGACAGCGTGGCGCTTCATTGCAAAGCACACCAAAACAGTATCATCAAGGCGAGAACACTGCAACGAAGTCAATTCGAAGCACAATAAATCACCGCTTTCGTCTTCTCCTCTTCTGTTAATTATATACTGTTCCCGCTGCACTCTTACTTGCCTGAATGCAACGTTAATGTGTGCATGGCATTCTGCAAATTAATCATCCCTCCCCCCTACTCTCTTAATAATTTTGCGTCTTCTTCCCTCTCTCCCTCACATCCTCTTCATGATTCCCCCAGAATACCCTCTCCCGTGGTTCCGACTGCGACGCTGTTTCGCTCTGCCCTCGGCGTATGAAGAGACTCCAATTGCTGGTTAAAAGATTGTCTAGGTAGCATTAATACACTTTACCTAATTTCCTACGTGATATGATATGGGCAAGGACAGCAGCTCTCCGCCCTTTTCGTATTTATTACGGCTGAATAAATGGCGCAAGTCCGTGCCAGCGTGGCTATATAACTACT
>JALLBJ010001038.1:0-12086 GCA_036940105.1 Skeletonema potamos | reverse complement strand
GATCATTTGTACGAGAGTGCAATCATACACCCATCTCTATCCGTGGTTTTGTTGTCTGCTTCGCCGCGCAGCCTGCCGGCGACGTACCGAATGAGCCTTTCTTGCGGCCTTGACTGCCAGGAGCCAGTAAGCCTGAGTTTCACCGCACGTTGTTTCCAAATCATCAAGATTAATTTCCATCAAATACATGTCCTCCTCTTCCAACCCTTCGCATCCCATCTCTTGCTGTTCCTCAATTGCAATTTGTAGATCCTCCTTTCTTTCCAAAGCCAACATTCCCGAGATATTATCATGGATCAAGAAATTCCGCACCAACCATTGAGAATGAGTCATCTCCATCAGCTTAATCGACAAGCCCCGTGCCCATTTATCAGCGGGAAGAGCATAGGCATCAATATAGGTGTAGGTGGTCTGCATTCTGCATAACTCCTTCGAAATCATTCCCTCCATAAACCGTCGCCAGCCAATCTTATCTTGCGATCTCGCCATCTTCGTCAAGACGGGGTCATTTTGACCGGCAACACATTGGCTGAAACTCTTAGCATCCCGTGACCTCACAAAAACCATGATACATTCTTCGAGAGTAGGATCAGTCCCGACAGAGCGTAGCCACTTTTCCAAATTATCCGCCGACATTTGGAAACACTTCACTCTGTCCTCCTGCTCACACGTGAGAACGTGACCGCACGTCTCAATACAATCCAGACACGACGGGCATAGAGGACTGCGTGACGGCTCATGTTTACTCAACCGTGAATTTGTACCAGCAATATCCATCACTTGCTTACACACAAAGAGTGCAAACAGACGTGGCACGTGATGCAGGGCCTTATACACATTTGACCAGTCTACCTGTTCAAAAGCATCAGGGAGAAGAATATGACGCTTGGAGAAGATGCCTTTAGCCAAGGTGCGGTGGCCGTGAAATCGAATACATTCACCAGTGTCTGACGTCATCTTTTTGTCATCAACAAAAACGCAGATAGGCTCCNCCGTGAAATCGAATACATTCACCAGTGTCTGACGTCATCTTTTTGTCATCAACAAAAACGCAGATAGGCTCCAACGGAAGTGGCTGAGTTTGCCCACCCTCATCAGGGTCAAAGTCATAAATGGCTTGTTTCGCACCAGAGTCACATTGTTCATTCAGCTGTTCAGGCCGGGTGAGCTCTTCCCACCGGAAGTGATCAAGTTTATGAGCTGAGACATGGGAGAAAAGTCTACCAAAAGACAATTTCTGACAGTGGAGCATAATTGTCTTGAGGATATCGGAATGTCGGCAGCCTGATGGGATACGATGCGGTGGTAGGTGTTGTACACTGCGTAGAGCTCCGAGACAGTCGGAATAGATGTGTACCGAACCCTGTATCTCAGGTGACAGCTTATTGAGCGCCAGCAGAATCAGATGTATTGCCAGCAGTCCAAGTAATTCACCTCTATACGCGCAAGCCGCAATAGTCTGTTCCGAGAATTTGCCAATCACCCGACCTCTTCCTTGAGAGCATTCTAGAATGAATGCTGCCGAGCATAGGTCCGGATATTTCTCCTTGATAAAAGATCCATCTGCCACGCAATCCAATGATCCCGCCGCAATTGCCTCAAGAAGGAACTCAAAGCTACCAGTCAGCTCCATTTCATCCCACATCCACATACTGCCCCATTGTTCAAGTACTTCAGACAGAGTGGTGGGTGGAGTCGGCGGTGCTGGAAGAGTAGCAAAACTCACCATTCGATATACTGCAGTGGCAACTTCTTCAACCGTACAAGCATTACCGTAATGTATGCGCTCTCTATCACTGCCATATTTGGAATACCGACGAGGGTTGTTGTGATAAGGCGCCAGAACTGCACGGGGATACACATCCATAAGATTGTCACCGTGGTAACGAAATAGAGTATTAGAGTCCTCACAATATCGCCACTGCAGCATTTTGTGCCCAGCGTGATTCCAGTTCCCTAGCCGCCGAGAGGGATGTCCACGAGGCGCAACCTGCCGAAGAGCTTCGTTCCAGAGTTTGAGATCAGATCTATTGGGTTCTTCATATGGGAAGATAAGCCTAGACCAACGTTCATCGTCAGGGCGGAGTTTCTTATACTTGGGATCGATACTCTTTCCTTTAACGCAAAGCACGTCAGTCAGAAAAAGGACTTGTTGATGTATCCGAACCCTATTCAACTGAAGAAGCTCCTTGGGAGAATACCCACAATCTTCAAACAGTTTCATAATCCATTCATCGCCGTCCCTTGGAAATGGCAGCTCAACATTATTGAGCAAAACCTTGTACCCGGAGCAAGCTACTTTTTCCCATATCGACTTGACCCAACTATCTGTGACCCACTGGTGATAGCGTTGAAATGATTCCAAGAAGGGTTGATGGGATCTCCCAAGTTCTATCATGAAGAGTTCCATCGAGCTTTGAAGTTGAGTACCAACACTGGAAGAGCATCCATAGTGCATCAGCAGTTTATTCAGCTGGTGAACGCCACATTCAATGGCAACGTTCGGGAGGCCACAGCCAAAAAATCCCAGGTCCAGATCACGTATGTCCGTGGGCGCACTGCGAATAATACCTCCAACAGGCAAGAGCTGATAATATGTTTTTCCCAGACAAGCCTGAAGTCGTGGAATAGTGGCCATGTTGCAACATAGCCCATACGAGATCTTTGGCCAAAAGCACGCCGAGATCCACGTCCAGAATTGCCGTCGATTGATGCGACTACTTAGGACTTTCTGAACGCAGTCAGTAGCCTTTTCCTTCATAACTTCCATACACCCGTCACTAGAGCCAGATGGACTCGTCCTAACTCCAAGCATTGTTTCAGCGTGGTCAACATGATGTTGCGCAATGAGAGATGGAGTACCATCAGGGAGCGTGATTGCGATATCGTAGCGCTCATCATCAGTATGATCCTCATACAACCAAACCTTGCGCCTTTTATCAAACCTATACGACATTAGATAGTAAAAGCACTTGTCAGGATGTAAGGCACCACCTGTCGCCAGCAAAAGACTGTTCCAACTTTTCACACTTGCTGCGAGAGCCGCATGGACATCATGCATCGATTCCCTCCTATTCATATTGATGTGGATGATATCAGTGTCATCTACAAACAGAATTGCCGCAAGGTCCATTGCCTTGTCCGGTGTAATAGGGCATGCAAACGTCGCTCCGTGTCCATTCGCCTTGTGAGCCATCAGAATAGTAACACTAATTGCTGCCCAACCGGCTGGTGCAGCACCCGAACCTTGGCACAAACCTTGATATTTGACTTCGACCGTACTCTTCGCGCAGTTCGTTGAGTCTCCATAGGCTGTCCGCAGGAAGTAGCTCATTTCCTGAATAGTGGATAACATCGATACCGCCGCCGACTGGTCCACTCCAAAAGCCTGAAACACCAGGGAAGCAATAGCATGGGCAATCCTATCATAGCAGTTGCTTGCGTCCACCGAGGCAATAGCTGAAGGAGTACGCAGTTGACGACCAATATCAAAGAAGAGAATTTTCGCCAGTGCTCCATCATCTGCCGTTCGATTCTTTTCACTGAAAATTTCTTCTGGCATTAGTTGATACCTGCGTATATTGTTCATCATTCTTTCGCCATAGATGATTTTATTCGCCTTGTTCATATCAGCTTCAAGCAGGAGAATACTACGCAACTTTGACACTAGATGACTTCCCACCTTCTTTTCCATCATACATGACAATCCGTGCCTCCAGCGTGACAAGCTCACCCCTCTCATTAGTGCAAGGGATGTCTTCACCGCATGGTAATTCGAGAGATACTCTGATTGAGCTCCTGCCATGTAGTGACCAAAGTGAAAGCCGGAGAATGATGAAGATGTGCCTTCTCTCGATTTCCTCCAACTTTCCGCCCACTTCACGCCGTCAATAATGCTCTCCACCGACCCCTCGGGTACTAATTCACGAATTTTTGCGATCTGCTGGAATAGCTGAGCCGTCGCCTCATCATAGTCATCAGAGAATTCATAGACACCATCCAACACTGCTCGGGCCGCCACCGTGTCGGCGTTATAACCAAATTGCCCGCGCAGCCGACCCTTACAAATAGGAGCTTCCTCTGCTAGATAGAATCTCTTGTCATGAATCTCAGAGAAGATGGCATTCTCCACGCTCTCCTTATCAGTATGCTCGACAATCTCCCCACCCTCTGATTCAACTTGTACCGTCCGAATACTGCCTCCTTTTCGTTTGCCCAGATCATAATTCAATTTCCTCCAAAAGGCTCGATCTTTCTCGTTTTTGATAATGGCAAGTATTCTACTTTCTGCCACGGCATCACCCTTCTCCTTAGCGGCACACAAACGTCGTTCAAGATGTTTCTTCCTATAACGTTGCCCGTGCTTTCGAAAGTGATTAATTCTGCCACTACACGCTACCACTTTCGCTTTCAATTCCATCACAGTCAGTTGAAAGGGCCGTCCAATCTTTAAACTCCGACACGTTCGTTTGAGATTCCCTCTATTCACATTTTTTCCCCCCCGGTAATCAAGAATGCTCTCATAAGCCTGCTTTCTTTTAATCCAGATCACCGCCTCAGGGGAGAATGGAATCCTTCCCGATCGAATCTTGCGACATTTCTTCTCTGCATGCGCCATAAACTGTTTGCTTTTCCCCTCCGATGCCTCAAGAGCTACTGCGGCGTCTTGTTTGGTCGTCGCGTAGAATGCAGCTCTATGATCTTCATCCACATTGTGTCGGATGAGATTCGCCTCCAGACATTCATTGTACTTTTTGACAGTAGCCGGTAATTTGGTATTCAGCCTTCTCGATTTAAGCCTTTTCACTCTGCCAGGGGCACTTCCCACCATCGATGATAGCGTGAAATCAACTACAAACACTCTATGATCTCCCATCCCCCAACCAGTGGGCATGGCACAGGCGTGCACAACTTCAATATCTCTCGTCGCCCACACTCCATCGATCGGCTGTGAACCTCGGAAGTAAGTCGCTCCGAGTTCTTTCCTCGTGTAATCGCCAACAACTTCCTTCATCGCTAGTCCTTCTGCATCCGTCAATGCTTTCCCAATGCGTTTAGTGTAGATGTTCTCGTTACAATCTAAGCACACAATCACTCGGTCACCTGCTTCTCTCCAACCCGTCACTAATGCAATGAAATCTTCGAAGAATTTATCTCTCGGATTAGTATCTGGCTGATTTCTGTCAATGAAATACCGTCGCTGCTGCTGAAAGCTAGACTTCGGCCCTTTACTGACACACGGTTGATACCCACATACTACCCAGGTGGCTATCCCACTGTCGCCCACAAAGCGAGAGAATGAGAACCTCCCCAGTCCCAAAGAATCCGTACCGCTATTCATGAAATCAAACTGCTCCAACAATGGTCCATACATTATTACTCCAGTGCCTCCTTCCTGTACTTTGCTAATCTTTCCGTCATGTATGTTTTGAGCATGCACGACCTTTATTTCAGCTTCACCTCCGTTAAAGAGTTGGGCCAAACCATTAATGTTCTGAGCGTGACGAAAGTTGAGCTTGATTTCATTGAATGCAGCAATGTCCACCTCCAATTCATCAATCATTTCTCTACCCCGCTCCAGCTTCTCATTCCCACTCATCCTATTTGCCAGTCCATTGATATTTTCATAGATCAACCGCACCGTGCCGTCCTTCTTCGTACCTGGGGCACGGCCGTGAACCTTCAGAAGATATTCATCTACGCCTCGCACTTCCTCTAACTCTTGTCTTGTAAAAGCTGCTTGAAGCAGCCTCTCCTCCATTGCCGATGGAATTGCCCCTATTGTTCCCGTCTCATCGATTGCCTCCGAAATTAACTCCTCCATCCTCAATTCCTCCAACCTTGCTGTGTCCATAAACCTCTGCGCTCGTTTATCAATGGCAGTCATAATTGTATCTAAGTTGCTCGTTGCCATTTTTCCTCTTCTAATGATATGCTTTATATTCCCAAATTTATCTATCAGCTTTATTCGACGTAATGTTTCTTCTCTTGTCCTGAAAGCTGCGGCACGACTTTGATCGCGAGTTTGTCGCCTATCTCCATCTTGCCTATTACCCCCTTCCCTGTAATTATTCCTATGTCGCTGTGCCCCAGTAGCAGGGTGCCTACCGGGGTAGCTGGTGGCGACTATTCCGCCATCGCCGCATCCTCCATTCCATCGGCACTCTCATCATGAGACATGTCAACAGAATTTGTTGAGGATCGCGGCGTCGCGTTATTATTATTGGGTTGGAAGCCCGTAGGATCAGCTGCAGCATGAGGAGCTACAGGATCAATTACAACCACGTCAGTTGAGGAAGATTCATCATCTTGAAACAACACTGCGTTGGCACGTCTTGCATCATTCCGGGGGTGGACCGTTCCCAGAGAGTTAGCTTCATCAAGATTGAATCCCCTCATTCCCCTGGAACGAGCATTTCCTTCTTGAAGAATGGCCATATCCATCCAGGGTTGAGCTGCAAGCTCTTCTTCCACATGATTCTCTTCCTCTTCACTTGGCGTAGTGATCGTGTAAGTCTCACGATCCCATTGGCAAAACTGTGCATCAGCGATCTTGGCAGGGTTCATAGTTTTGTCAAGGAGGCGATTGACCACATCTTCATCCATCTTCACAATGTCAGTCAGATACCAATAGATGTAGCCTGGCACATGTTTTCCCATCATTTCAACGACACGGTGGAACGCTTCCATGTCAGGAATAACAGCTTCGATTTCATTCATATCCACACCTTGATGTACACTTGCAAAGACTCGTTTGCCATCTGGAGTCTTGATGAGGTGAAGAAGAACATGACGGAGAGAGATGATTCCTGTGATGGTGGTTCCATCCTCTTGGAAGAAGGCAGTGGAGCCATCAAGGACATTAATATCAGGGATACCAACCACCGTAGTGCCTTGGACGAATCTCTCGTGGAGTTGACAGTGGCGGCCAAATCTCTGTTTAGCCAAAGACGAGTCTTTGGCCGTGAGTGGCGCGGAGACATGTACCCACTTTCCAAACTTCATCTTCCACAATCCTTCTTGAGTACATTTGTCCGTAACCAGCAGGGCAAGATCTACGGAATTATCTTCGGTTTCGATCTGATACATCTTCTTATTCTGCTGCTGTGCATAAGTTAACCTCGCCGTTTGCTTGTTACGAGGACCAAAGGATCGAGGGGTACCTTTCCGAAGGGTGATAGTTGGGCACGATCGTCCAGAAAACTGAGGAGGAAATTCTCCGGCTGCAATGATCGCATGAAAACCTGCTTTCAATACCTCATCAACCTCTTCCTGAAGAATTGATTGGCTTACGGAGCTGTTCAGATTCAACATGTTGGCGATAACAGAGGATGATACACATTGAAGATCCTTCAGAGTGAGCCTAGATCCGCCAGCCGCTTGCCATTCCAGACCAGCGCAATTGACAAGGGTCTGAGGATCGATAGAGCACGAGATGACCATCGTACCATACGCCATTGGGGGCAACTTATCTCCAGCGTTTACTGAGTCCTTGTTAGCCCTTGGTTGAAACATATAGCTCGGATTAGCACCAAGATGCACATAGGCAAGAATGAGCTTTCCAATGTTCGGGGGGAGTTCGGAAGACTTGAAGATAGGCTTATTAATCTTATCATCAGAGTCCAGGGGATCAACCATTGTTGTCGGGTCGATTTCTTGAAGAATCTTGAGCAGGATTGCGACTGCATGCTTGAAATCATCATGAGCCGAGTCTGTACTCAACTCGATAGAGAATTGAATGATCTTTCGCTTGTAGAGCCGGTTGACTTGAGCAGCAAGTGCACGCTGGGCACGTTCCTTAACTTCCTCAGTTGAGGTTTGGGCGGGAACACCATCGTTCTTGCGTTTGGTGGAGGTGGAAGCAGGGAGAGGATTCTTGAGGATGCCGGGGGTGGAAGAGTCGGTGTTTTTAGAGATTTTGCGCACAGGAGAATCTGTTACATTACTTTGAGCAGCTTGGAGATGGGCGTTGATGTCCTCATCAGGCTTATCCTCGCCAGCGGTAGCGGTAGACGGCGTAGTACTTGTTTTACCACGTGCTTTAGTCTTCTTTTTGGTGGATGAAGCGGCAGAGGAAGCGGCAGGGGGGGTTGCGATGACGGCACCAGCACGACGAGCGATAGAGGTCGCAGTTGCAGGTTGATTGGTGATAGCAGGCATAATGTCGAGATTGGATGTGTTGGAGTTGAGAATTGCGTAGGATTGCTGAGATGTAAACAAAGTTTACTATTGATGATTAATGAGACGAGTTGATTGAGATTTGTTGATTTTGAGCGGAGTATTGCGTTCGCAGAAAGACTGTAGATTCAAATCAACTTTCTGCCTGTAGAATTGATTTGGTCAGGTAGGAGCTTGATATGTTTCACTTTTGCGTAGACAATTCAAGTTTGGTTGTGAAATTTAGGAGGATGTTGGAATTGATAGAATATAATGTCGGGGGATTATTTGAATTCAATTTGGTTGGAAAAGAAATTCAAACAGGGTTTGTTTCTCATTCAGATCTTTTCAGAGCGTAGAGGTACTATTCCCCCTCGGTGCAATAAAATTTCGTTTGATTTGAATGTTGATGTTTTCTTGTTGGTTTCTCGTTGCTTGAGGTCGATGGTCGTCGTGTGGAGCGATGTAGTAGCCCGTAGTGGCTCCTAGCTAAATTTTTGATTGTGAAGCAGAGGACTCGGTAATATCTGGCAGTTATTGTCGATATGTGTTGTTTGTAGGGTAGATTAGCGGCGTCGGCGGTAGTTTCATGCGTTGCGTTGTTATGTTGTTTACTTTAGTTGATGTTCATTTTTGATGGTAATTTTCTCTGTAGAATTTTGAATTCCTACGTAGAAATTGACTTTTGTACCAAGTGAGGTCCGCATGCAGACGAGAAAAGTTAATGAGCGTGAATTGCAGAGACTTGCATTATGATGATTTTTGCTTCTTGCGGCATCGCACACACAAGTCGATGAAATCAAACTGAAGAGATGCACTTGCAAGCTCGTTAGATATCGATATTCAGTGTTAACATGCCAACACGAGCATAGAGATCGCAACACAAACGCGAGTGTAAGATGTGATGTGCTTTTGTTTAAGCAACCCGAGAGCAACCATCTTGAGGAATGTCCGATCTGTCTATCGCGATGCCAATGCCTCTTGCTCTTGCCTCGTGACCTTGACTTGATGAAAGCCAGTCTACGTCTACGATCTATCCATGCTGCCTTAAAATGAAATGTCGTGGGGTTCAAATCATGCAAATATGATACGCGAAGAAGATACGCGAAGAAGAAGAGATGGTGGAGTACAGCTTTGGGGAGCTGGTGTTGATGGGGAATTGAGAGTTAAGTGATATTGAAGTTGAAGCGCAAAGCAGCTCAACAGAATTTCAACAGGCATCTTGCATCAGATGTGAGAATGAGCTAGAGACTGGAAGAGAAGAGATGAATTATAGGGGGGGGGGGGTTAAATATATCAAGATAGTGTTTAATAATTCTATCCAGAATGTCCCACAAATTTGTGTTTGTGTATCAGTCACATCCTCCAAATCCAAAAGGCGCACAGACGATGATCCTTGCGATTTCGCAAAATGTTGCCACATTAAGGATCTGAGCATCTTTGCGGCTGGTTTTTTCTTCTATGGACGAGTTCTCTCCTGATGATCGTCATTACATGCTCGACAAAGCGGAGACAGATGAATTTGGTTCTTGTGGTGTGGCTTGTTTTGCCTGGCTCCGAGCCACCAGGCCCGCCGCCCGCCCGTCTGCCCAGATGAACTTTTGAAGAAGAAACCAAAACATTGCGTGGGCAGGGGAACTGGCCCGCTTTCCGAATCTAACGTAGGTAGATAGGTACCTATAATTTTATCATAATTAGGTGTATGTTGGTAGGATCTATCTATCTATTTTAGTTTCTACACCACTTATCTACGAAGGAAATACGAGTATTGTACAATTGTACATAAGTAATGTTTGGGTGTCAGAAATTTTTAGAATCTCTAATCAAAGCAGCAGTACAATACCGTCAAAAGTGAAGCATACAACCACTCCACCACTATCTCATAATAGTATCAATCGGATTCCTCTCAAACTATAAGAGCCTATTTGACTGGCTAGAGAAAAGGCAATTAGCAAGATGAAGAAGCATTATGGGAAAGGAACATTTAAATACGTCGACGGCGATGTTTACGAAGGCGAAATCCAGGACGCCGAGCCGCATGGAATTGGAAAGATGACATATAAGGACGGTCGGGTTTCTGAGGGCATTTGGAAGAACGGAGAGATTGTGTACGAAGGAGAGTTGCGTGGTAGGATGCCGCACGGAAGAGGCAAACTGATATCCCCGCGGGGGACTTACGAGGGAGAGTGGAAAAATGGTAAAGAGCATGGCAAGGGAACTCGCAAGTGGAATAGTGGAAGTTCATACGAGGGAGAATGGAAAAATGGTGAATATCACGGCAAGGGAACTCGCAAGTGGACTAATGGAAGTTTATACGAGGGTGAATGGAAGGACGGCGAAAAGCATGGAGTGGGAACTCTAAAGCTGTCTAGTGGTGAAATGTATGAGGGAGAATGGAAGGACGGCAAAGCACATGGAAAGGGAACTTGCAAGTGGTCTGATGGAAATGTATACGAGGGAGAAATGAACGGAGAATGTTTGTTTGTTCTCCGTGGAGAAGTGTATGAGGTCATAGTCATGGACATTCTCAAATAAAATCAAATGCAACGAGAGTTCCGGAGAGAGCATTGATGACTTTGGGGTCAAATATTTTCTACTAATGACTAATTCATGTTAATGTTTCCGTTCTTCTTTACCATGAATAGAGACAACGCTGTCTCTCTCTGCATCGGTTCTTAATCTTGAGATAGTCATATCTGTTGCATTCTTGTGGCGGACGTGCAGCTAGTATTGACATTGAAGAGAGCACAGTTGTTTTCAATGTCAATGTTTTGATAACTTCCTCCAGGAGTTCATGCATTTCAACATGCTCATCAGCACATGCCAAAGCGTCGGAAAAGTGTGGGTATGGGTGCGCTCAAGGGCAGCAACATTTATATCTGGTTATAGTGTAGGTCAACTGCCCCTGTTACTAAAAGTGCAGCAACATTCAACCAACTCTCAGTCTCAGTAGTAAGAGTGAGGAGAAGGAGGTACTCAGCAGTATCGTAAGGATAAGGAAGTGAAGATCTATGTACTTATGCTGTTTCAATTTGGGTGTCTCTGTTTACGCTCATTTTTCCAGTAATGTTGTTGCCTGCATCTCGATGGAAGAGGGAGGTTGTTGCTGTTGTCATCTAAGGAGATGAACAAGTATGATATATATTGATATTAGGTTGCGGCTAGGATGGTGATTTCTGCATAATGTTGCCACATTAAGGATCTGAGTGTCTTTGCGGTGGTTTTGTCTTCTTCTTCCATACTGACGATTTTCGCACAGGTTCGCATTCCCATGATCGATACGCAAGTCACGATACGATAGCCAGCAGATCGGGGTGAAGGGGATAGGTAATAGTAGTGGTAAGACTACCTACCTTACTTACCCTATTTAAGTCATAAACATGAAGAGCCCATCTGCTTCTGTTTCTGTGAAAATTTCACAACAACAACAGTACCATTTGATGTTCGTTCAAAGCATAACAACTTACCACTTACTCTCTCGTTGCTCCTCGGCTCCCCCTCGAGAGACACGAGCCTGTTTGACTGGCTAGAGAAAAGGCAACTAGCAAGATGAAGAAGCATTTTGGGAAAGGAACATTTAAATACGTCGACGGCGATGTATACGAAGGCGAAATCCAGGACGCCGAGTCGCATGGAATTGGAAAGATGACGTATAAGGACGGTCGGGTTACTGAGGGTATTTGGAAGAACGGAGAGATTGTGTACGAAGGAGAGTTGTGTGGTACGAAGCCGCACGGAAGAGGCAAACGGATATACCCGAGCGGGACTTATGAGGGAGAGTGGAAAAATGGTGAAGCGCATGGCAAGGGAACTTACAAGTGGTTTGATGGTGAAATGTACGACGGAGAATTCAAGGACGACGAAATGCATGGAATGGGAACTTACAAGTGGACTAGTGGAAGTTTGTATGAGGGAGAATGGAAGGACGG
>JALLBJ010001032.1:0-14033 GCA_036940105.1 Skeletonema potamos | reverse complement strand
ATCTCCCTTACCTCCTCTTCATGATCCCCCCCCCCCCCTTCGAAACAAGCGTAGTGTAATCTGCATCTGGGCTCTGGGTTCTGTTGCTGGGTGACCATAGGGGGCAGGCTGCCTCGACGTGGTTGGTCAACATCGTTTTCAATAGCTTGGAGCTTGGTCGACATTATCATGTCTCACAAAGTTCTCCGAATCCAATAATTTTAGTTTTTGTTTCTCATTCCGGCAACTTCTTGTTGCTGCTGCGCATTGATATTATCATTACTGGCGCAGATGATTTCATGGTTAAGACATATCATTTTCTCGTCATCAGAGCTGTCGCTGTCTTCAAGGTTGAGCATAGCTGCTCGACCTGCTGGGCAAGGGCAGCAGCTCTCCGCCCTTTTCGTATTGTTATTATTACGGCTAATAAACGGCGCAAATCCGTGGCAGCGTGGCTATAATATAACTACAAAAGAGCTACAAAGGGGACTGTGCTCAACTGCGCTGCTGCTGCTCGAGAGAGAGAGATGGGCAATGCCATAACTCTCTAGAGAGGCATTCTTTTATGTGCCCTCTTAGCTAGAGAGCTTAGTAGCTTGATGGTGATGTGTTAAAAAAATAATAATGGATTCGGTGATTTTGTGACAATCGCTGTCTTTTAGTGACATCGCTGACTTTTAGTCTAAATGTTAGCGATGTCACTAAAAGACAGCGATTGTCACAAACGTTAAAAAGAGAGAAGAGAGAAAAAGGAATAGAACGAAGGCAAAGGCAGCAGGCAGCTCATGCTACGTCATCACCCAATTGATAGCATGGTTGCATTATTTATGACGCACTCGCCTCAGACTCGCCTCAGACTCGCCTCATCGGACTCTCCCTCCCTCCCTCTATCTCTCTCTCTGGACGTTGCAGCGATCTTCTTGTAATAATAGTCGTAAATTATTCCAAAGAAGTAGTCCTAATTAATGATGATGACGTCGAAAGATCGCATCATCGTCTCTCAAACGGTGGTGTCCATCCCAACAGGCGACGGAGAGAATAATACAGTACGTGCTACCCATTTCGATGATTTCGATGCATCAATTTGCAACACCGCTGACAGCAGCAAAAACAAATCATTGAACCTAATGATGATATGTTGTGAAGAAAATCCTCCCTACGGACCAGCCAAGGATACGGCAGTTATGTTTTTGGAACTTTTGTGTCAAGCGTATGAAAGGAAAAAATGCTCTCGATCGGTGGTGTCATCTCCTTCTACTGCTGAGAGCGAAACCAACACAGAGCGACGAATATTAACAATTAATAATGATGATGCTATCGATCTTACAATAAGCATTACAGTATACCACGCTCAATCAAACGACTATCCACTCACCTCGTCGGAATGGTTCAGCTACGATGGCATACTCATTCCAGGCTCCCTCTCAGCAGCATACGACACGCACATAGCATGGATTGAAAGACTCCAATCGGTCATACGGAATGATATACACAGGATGAACTTAAAGACGGTGGGAGTATGTTTTGGCCATCAGTGTTTTGCTCATGCGTTTGGAACACACAATGAAAATGGTGGTAGAGAAGGACGAGCAATAAAATGTCCAACAGGGTCCAAGGCTGGAAGGATAACTTGCAAATTAACACAGGAGGGACGTCAATTACTTCTCGAGGAGAACAGTGAACGAAGCAGTGTAGAATTGCTCTATACCCATGGAGACATGGTCCATTCCCTACCGGAATTTGCAATTTCGTTGGGGGGTAATGCGAATGTCCCGATCGAGGCTTGTGCGTACTTCTCATCGAAGGAGGAGAAGATTTTATTTCAGAAACAGCAACAGCAGACAACAACGACAAAGAATGATGGCGACAGTAGTAACAACAACGACAATGCGACAAAAGTACAACCATATGCGTTCACATTCCAAGCACACCCAGAATACACCAGTCCGACTGGATTCAATATCAATTACTTTAATACGGTCCAAGCAATGGAAGATCGTGGATTCATTACACAACAGTTATCAAAGAAGGTTTGTTGGGATGCAAAAGTAAATTTTGAGAAGGTGCAGGACGATAGTTTGAATGTGATGATTGCTGTTGCGGCTCGACTTGGTTGGTTTTAAGCTTACTAGATGTATATGTGGTTTATATGTTAGAAGGTGGATACGAGGATGAACTTTTGATTTAATTTGTGTTTTAGTTTTAGGAGAGTTCATCCTCCAGCTGTTCTGCGCATGATCATCTCTGCAGATGACAAATTTATAGAATGGATATCACTTGCGTTGAATATCTCAATACTCCTTCCCTCTACATCTATACATCCTACCTTCTTAGTTTTAGTTCAGCTCTGGCCTGGTGATCAACTCTCTCATTCTCTTTGCCACGCGCAGTGGCTAGACCGAGCGTAAGCGAGGGCTACCATAGTGACACATGTTTTTTTGTGAAAGGCACACAAATGATGCATAATCCTCACAGCTCAACGAAAAAGTTCCTAACAAAGATGCCGGCTTCATTGATGATGAAGATGCTTATCAAGTGCATGGAATTGCTCGTGCCGTTTCAAAGATCTAATTTTTTTTTATCTAAAACATAACAACAAATTCAAACTGGTACAAATATTCGCGAAACCTGCCTCCTACCTGCACTTATCTGCTGCTTCAACTCTTTTTTTCTCTCACCCCAATATAATTCACTACTCTCAAGTGATGAAACTAAAAAAGCTTGCGGCACAAACACAAACCACAAACATCGAAGAGGTCATGTCATCTCATAATGTGCTGTATCCTTGCCTTAGCTACGCTTACGCTGACGTTTGCCCCCTTTTGCCGCAATCTTGACTGGTCTTCCTTCACTTCCAAACTCAAATACAGACCTATTCCTACTGCTATGTTTAGGAGTCATGGACATTGACATGGACATGGACATGGACATGGAAAAGGATATAGACGGCCACTGAGACGTAGTCGGGAAAGGAGTAATAGTGGGGCCTGTGGTCGGGTATCCCGTGGTTGGGGCTGCAGTAATAGTGGGGTCTATGGTCGGGTATGGTGAGATCGTCGGGGCTGCAGTAATAGTGGGGTATATGGACGGGGATGGTGAGATCGACGGGAGTCTTATTGGGGGGGGGGGGGGGCTACACTTGTCGGGATAATAGTCATCGGGCGTTTAGTAGGGATCTCGCTCGTGGGGAATTCAGTAGGGTATTCGCTTGTGGGGAATGGAGTCGGAGCTGCAGCTGGAGCTGCAGTCGGATGAGATGCAGTTGGAGCTCCCCAACCATCACCTGCCCAGGCATTATCAGCCCATGCATCTCCATTCCAATTGTTGAGTTCCCAAGGTTTAGATCCCCAGCCGCCTCCCATAGAACTCCATTCGTTCTTGTTCCATGCATTTACTGGACGCCTTGTCGGTTTGCTCCATGCACCCCAAGCCCAAGCGGGCGTGGGCTGTGGATGAGAATGTAGGATGTGAGCACACGGGCTTGTGGCCGAAAAGAGGGTGCAAACGAATGAAGATTCACTTCATGTTCGTGATGCTCAATGGCTTCACTGTGAAAACAGTCAGTATATTTTACTCACCTCGCTATTTTCTTCGCCTCTGGCGTTGATGGCGGCCAAGCCTATGATGGCGCTGAAGGTTCTCATTCTCATTTTGTTCGCGTCGAGTAGGAGTAGGGGCGAAAAATTGTAGCTAGTGTTGGCTCTGCAACTTTGATGCATGTGAGTTCATTGCTGGATGCGAACTAAAAATAGAGATGCCCCGGATTGTAGAACTGCAACAATCTCGCCGATTTATTCAGATTCAGGTATGAGTATGACCAAAATTGGCAATCAGCTTGGCCCTCGCCACTGCACTTGAAAATCAGAAGCCCCGAACCAGCAGAAGCAATAATTGGAACCTATCTACATATCTGCAGCAAGGTACATAATATTATGTCAGCAATGTGCAACTTGGGATTGTGAAAGGTTCACCTTCCAACAAATTCAGTTTGTTCAGGCTGTGTCAGTGTCAACGTGGATAACTTCCATTCTTGGATAGACCGTATAAGTTTGCAAGGGCATCATTGGTAAGCCAGCTTTTGCTGATGTTGTATGGGAAATCGCAAGGACAGCGCACAACCAACTATATGAAGTGAGCGAGACTTCACGAACCATGCAAGTCCAGCACACCTACGAGGGTCCGAAATGGTTTGATATGCTGATTGAAGATATTTGCTGTTTGTTACATGTGTAAATGGATGAATAATGAGTGATATCATTGTTTTCTAGCCTTCATAATTGATTTATTCATAACTTAAACTATCACCATGTACTGATATCGATGTGAAGCATCACATGAGGACATTCCTCGCTACTCCTCTATATCAGAATGGCGAAGGTAATTGGTGTAGTAGTATTAGTAGTAGCGCCCCTCATTCTCACACAATTAACAACGGACTATACGCACTCACGGCACCAATGCAACTCTTGCAAAGGGCTTCGTCCACAACACAATCCTTCCGACAAGTGAGGATTCGATCATCCTCCGCTAGTGGACCGTTCACACACCACTCGCTTGGAACATGTACGTATTCCAATAGATTCTTGCCATTAATGTTAATGAGATGACAGAAGGTTGCTTGCAATACCGTTCAAAGTAGCACGGTACGTGGTATACGATGATACAATTATAGCTGTGAGGACAAGCACCAATGACAATGATATTATTAATAATTACAATATTGGTAAAAGTAAAAGCCAAGCGTACGGACACAGGGAAAGAGGTGGATATGGTGAGGGATCGTGTAAGCGATAGGAAGCAATGACATGTGACAGGCAGACGTTTCAAGTAGCACGGTACGTGGTGTTTAATGATGCAATTAGAGTTGTTAGGACGGGCACCAATGACAATGATATTAATAAAAAATAATGAAAACAAGATAAAAGCCAAGCATACATCAGGAAAGGAAGTGGTCGTGTGAAGGGGTTGCGAGAAAGGCGTTGAAAGTTGTGGACAGGTGACGGACGTTGTGTCCTATTTAAAATGCTCCCCGTGAGTTGTTAGCTAATGCTGACAATTCAATCGTTTGTGGGCTCCCCGGAAGTATCCCCGGAAGTCCTCTAGTTAAAAATGTTAGCGTTGTGAAGGATGATAGGGAAGTGGGTTAGGAGGTCATTCTTCTTGTTCATAGATAAGATCCTTGTGAGCGCAGCGGAATATTTATGCATCCTGATCCATTCGAGTAAGTCATACGGTAGTTCAATCCCGATCTCAGTCAAAGGTAGCTCATCGGTAGATCCATCAGTCCATCGTGCCTTGATATGCTATCCTGCAGTCGTGGTCTTTTCCTTGGCTCCCCATTTCTGTTCATGTGAAACGGCGGCGACTCATAATACCGATGCGTTGCTTGTATCTCCTTTCGATGTGTCGCGATGTTCTTGGTGTATTCACCGCTCCTTACCGTTCTTCCTGACGTGCCCCGGAAAATCTCAGCTCCAGGTGTGTGGTAGGCTTGTCATAGCCATAGCCTTTCAGATCAGAGAGCCTCATTGCATCTCATCAGTGTCATTTCGGACATCTGTTTCTCATTTCTGCTTTGGCCGTAGTGCATTTCTCCATTGATCGAATTCTCTCAACGGATAATAACGTATAACGTCCTTGTCTGTGGTCGTGTTCTGACAACTACATTTCCATTTCTTGTTACATCGCTCTTGGCTTTGCTTTTTAGTGAGTATCGTCCACTGTCTTGGTGGCATGACACGTCTCTGTCCCTGCCGTTCAGTCAACCTTGAAAGTTGTGGACAGATGATGGACGTTGTGTCCTATTTAAAATGCAGACGTGCTGTCCCATATAAAATGCTCCCCGTGAGTTGTTAGCTAACGCTGACAATTCATTTATTGCAAGTCTCCCCGGGATCCCTTTCACCGGTGATGTTACACCCTTCCGAGTAAAAGAAATTATCATCATCATCATAGAGTTATTCTTCTTGCGCATTGGTTATCCTTGTGAGGAGTGCATTGGACCGGTCGGTATTTACGTACACGTACTATAGGGTTCAAGCGTACCAGCTGGGCCTTCTCAAGCCTTGGCGATCTCCCCGTAACACATCTTCCATTTGACATCCTTGCTAAGCAGCTTCTCAGGTGCATAAGGTTTTTGCATTCCTAGGTGCTGTGAGATACTTTGACGGAATCACGACATCAATTTTATACTGCTACTGCCTATCGATCACAATAATGATGCGTTGCTTGTATCTCCTTTCTATAGGTCCTGGTCGAGTAGATTAGATTAGGCCGAGTCTCTACCTGCCTCCTCGTACATCTCCTTGACTCGGACCGCGATGTTCTTGGCGTATTTACCGCTCCTTTCCATTCATCCTGACGTGCCGGAACGTCTCAGCTCCAAGGTGTGTGTAGGCTTGTATAGACTTCTTTTAACCGGGATTTCTTTCCTAGCTTTGCATCACCTCATTCGGATTCTTCCTTATTCTAGAGGGTTTAAGGAGCTTCCTTAACCCTTCCACAACACGACTTCTCCAGTTGGGAAGAAGTTCTGTTCCTTACCCTAGGACTTCATCTACGTATATCGATGTTAGCTCACAGTGCTGGATCGTGTTCGTAATCTCGTGTCTTGAGAGTAATTCTTACTGATCTTTTTACATTAGGTTGGCCGAATGGAACTTTGATAGCAGAGCAACAAGTAAATGAAAATCCTAATCGTGACGACTCAATAATATGAGCGACCATCCTAATGGATATAATTCTTCACAGAATTCACTCCTTCTTTTCGTCCTCAATTAATACTTCATTCAGTGTTGCTCTATCAGCTGCATAGCTGCCATCTAACAACCCGCTCCTCTCTCCAGGAGTAACCTGAAACAAATAGTTCTGATGTGTCCCATCATCTTCGATGTCAACATTACGCCAAGCGACACATTCCACAGTCCAACCTCTCTCCTCAATCCGACCCAATAACTCTTCTAGCTGAATGAATAAACCCAACATGTTTCTCCTCTGAAATGTAAAAAAGAACTTTGGATTGTTGGCACTGGCATGGTTGAATATGGTAGCAATGGTAGTGAGTAAAGGGTCGGCAAGCTTTCGTAGGAAGATGCAGTCGCATGCCACGATGACATCAATGTTCGAGGTTGTTGCTATGGGAAGTTGTTCCTCGACTGGTTTGAACCAATCCAAGACTGTGGCTTTAGCCCATCCTCTTCCCAGTCGAACCGCGTCAAACGATGCGGTATCAGTTGATGTTGTTTTAGATGCACATGCATCGATTAGAAACTTTGGGCATAGTTGTTGAGGATCGCACTCCTCTTCTTCACCACCATCGATACATTTACGATGAGCTCTTGCATTCCTTCGCAAATTGGGCCCTATACCATGATCCACTAACACTGGTAAATCAGTTATCAATACATTCCCTCCAGCAGCAGCTAAACAACTTCCAACAACGCCAATGCCTGCTCCAACTTCCAACACATTTAGCCTCCCGCCAAGAGAGAGATGGTCCTTCCAATACTTCATCATCCCATTGACTCCTTCTTGATCGTCTCCACTACTACTGCATGTAAACGCTTCTACCATCAACCGTGATCCAGGCCACACTTGAAAGCCAGTCTTGGCTTCTAAATAGAATCCCTTTTCAAAGAAGAATGGATCACTTGGTCCATCAAATGTGTCTTCTTTCTTCACCGAATCTTCAGTTTGTAGTAATACGCCCGATGACTTGTCTCGACAGTTGAAATTAAGCCGATGCGTGGTGCTAGGGAGCTGAATGTGAAATGTAATCGGATGAAAGTTGTCGTCGTCGTCATCATCGTCGTCTTCTTCGTGTTGTTTGTGATCATTATTATTCCATTGTTCGCCGCATTTTAGTAAGGGATTGATGGGCAGAATGTTTTCATTTGGTGGGACGAACAACATCATTCCGAGAGTAAGAAACGACGCAGCTGTTATTAGTTGCAGATGATAAGTTAGTAGGCAAGCAGAACGAACGAGGAAGAAGTAATAGTAACAAGGGATTTTGATGTCACTATTTTGACAACATCGTGTGGTGGATTAGGGGGGGGACACTTATTACGATTTACGATGATCGGGTGGTCTTGCGTGTGGTCGGTTGAAGGAACTTTCAATTTGGCTCGGTTTTTGCCCTCACTAGCTCGAATATCGGATTCCATCAAGCAGCACCACTGATCTGTGATCTTCTGTGATGCACACTGCAACTTGTTTGCAACTTGCTATTATTGTATCATCAACAATGGAAGGCTTGACGACGGTGGTGCTTTTGTTGCACACCTCGTGTCGTCAGAGGATGTTTGTTACAATAATGTATCTGGTAGGTCATCTGTCGTCACTGCTCACCGAGCTGCCTGCTACCGCACAAAAGAAATAAAAAGACAAATCAGGGACAATTAGTCTGCAGTTTCCACATCATCAAACATCATGATCTCTCAGTCTCATGTGCAACGAGACGAGTGGATATAAAGTGTGCGTGTGATGTGAAAATCAGTCAATGAAACGTAGATTGACACCCCTGCAAAGGAATGCAAGATCTGCATGATTCATGGGAGTAAAGTTTTTTTGCTCTTTGTTGAGTTGTGTGGATCGAGTTCGCTCTTGGCAATAATATGAGCTATTTATTCTTTGGAATATTAAGCTGTTGCTTTCAATCATTTAATTGAGAGTGTGTACCAGAGTGATACAAATAATGTCGAAGGGACTTTGTTTGGATTATACAACACATGTATTTACTTTTGCGTCTACTTTGACTCACACAACATTGCATTTTACACTTAGCCGTAACGAGTTGTATGAATAGATGGGTGTCACGTTCATCAATTTAAGATAAATGTGAGTGTCTTTTTCGGTGCTGAGATCTAAGATCTTTTACAATTTTTTGTGCGTGAGGAAAATCCATTTATAATTTCATTGTGAGATGGCAAAAGGTCCTCGTTGAATATTGAAACAATCCTACTCCGAGAGCACATTCATTGTTACGATACTAGACTGTATGTTTTGATTGCATGGCTAAATGACTTATACAAACCTTCCTGCTATACTATTGCAGGGCGGCGTGGCCAAGGAGTCTTGCTTAATGTTAGAGATTGGTGACCAAATTGTGCCAATACACGCATAGACTTGCGCTCTTCAGAACAGCCAGAACATGCTTGTAGTGTATGTACAAGTTGTAAACTAATCATGTTGAATACTTCTTCCAATATGTGCTGATCATCACTTCAATTATTATTCGAGTTATTATTTCTTTCTTCTAAATCCCTGTACCAATGCTGAATGAATAAAATCTTATGATGCAAAATTTCATGACTTCGGATCAGATATTTATCAGATTTAGCTCAAGATGAAATGCATTTTTAAGCTTACTTTACTCTCTAGCACAATATCACTATAGCGATTAGCGCAGGGCAATTCAACACACAATACTTTTGTACACATTAGTCTCCCTTTTCGAAGAAGAGCGTGAACATACACTCACGCTGCACGTGAAGTAAAGGATGGGCGGCGAGCAGCGGCAGAAGCATTCACAGTCAAGGGGGATCCTATCTTCTGCCTCTTGTTATCCCGTATGGCCTTGATGGAAGAAGTCTTCATTGTGGTTGGTGTCACGGCGGCTGTAGTTGTAGTTTTTGCTCTGGTCACAACAGAAGTAGATGATGGCGGTGCGCCCCCCTCCTCTTCGTTATCGTCGAAGGAAGGGGCAGTAATGCCAAGATCATTCATCTGTGCTACATTTTTTGTGGTACTACGTGTTGGGCGTGGACGTAACGTGATGATGGGAACAACAACAGATCCGAATCGATGAACTACTCGATCAATAGGGACAAATGATGGCGCCACATCGCTGCCGTCGCCACCGCGATTGTTGGGAGCGACAAGGTAGTATCCGAGCTTGGCATCATCGCCGAGCTTGAGTTCTGGTACGGCCATTAGGCCGATGATGGCTTCACACGAGATGGTGGCATCAGCTCTATGCGGAGGAGAGGGGCACGACGCCATGGCGTCTGGCGAAATAGGAGAGGAGCTCTTGGGAGTGAGATAAACGGGAGGCGTCATGCTGAATTTATTAATATGATATTATGATTAGCGGTGATGTTTCCTATCATTTGTATTCTGACTGTATCATCTTTCACAACTTCTTATGCAGGATTCACAACTTCTTATGCAGTTTCTCTGATTATCTCTTGGGGAGCATTGGGCCGATCCAATGTGTGGTGTCAGAGAAAAAAGAAAGCGGCTACAGGACTATCTCCTTCTTGCTGTATTATCTTTGCTCATCTTTCTGCCGCTGTGTTATGAGCACTGTATTTGCACGAATTCAGCGTATCAGCGTGCATACCAAGATTTCTGCACTGGAGTGCAAACACTAGGTAAGCGTCGACATCCTCTTTTGAATGACACCTTTGTGACTCTTCTCTCCAGCTCGAACAACGAAATTAATCGCTCCATCTGAGATGATAAGTATGTCTCCCCATACTTTTATTTCATCTGCGCCAAGAAGGCATCTCAAGATAATTTCTCTACCCGATGCCTCCGCCTCCTCCTTGGTATAAGAGCAAACTCATCAGATATCGTCTTGACATCTTCCCTGCGCAGACGAGTCAAATACACATTCTTTGCTTTATCCGAGATCATGGATCTTGGGAGGGTATCTTTAATTGCATTGAAAGACGGGATCTCATCGATTAAATCAGCCTGCTCTGAAAACTCCAGAATCTTTTTATACAAAGTAATCGCTCCAGGTTCGACTTTATTTGAGAGAGTGTTTAATTTCTGCTGAAATCTCAAGTTTTGTCTTCAACTCATTGTCAGAATCAAAATGACGGAACTCCTTGATCGCATTCACAATGAATTTGTAGCATTTCCCAACTTCGCCAATATCTGCATTAGTTGCCTCTCGCTCTTCGTCTGAATACATCTTCTTGCAACGTGCATAGGATACATGATAACTCGAACTCGAAGCAACACACCCGATGACAAGAAGGTTGCCATGACGGAATCAGATTTCCTAAGACGGGCAAGGTCAGTCACATACACTCTATTCGAAAAACAACAACAACATCAACAACAGCAGCAACACTACCATCAAGTCATGGTTACAAAAATGGTAATGAATTATTAATCATGTCATCGACATTTGGACAACAACACTGATGATGATGATGAGGAACACGAGGAGGAGGAGCCTACTTCATCCAGAATACTACATTCTTTTACAACAACAACAACATCCACACCAACAACACCAATAACAACAACAACAACCACAATACTTGTACTTGTAACTAGTAGTAGTCGTAGGAGAAAAAGGGAACAACAACAAGTAGTTGTTACCAATCTACCAAAAAGATCACTACTTTCCTTCAATGATGATAATATTGTTGTTGTCGCAAATAATCAAAAAGATAAGAACAATCATGCCTCGCTCTGGCAAGTATGCTGCCCCCCGCTAAGAATGAGGATAGTGAGTGACCAGTTTTGTGGGGTGGTCACAAAGCAAGGGTCACAGGAGACAATAACAGCAGGTTACGGTACTTCAAATATCGTTACGACTTTGATGGTAAGAGATCCTTCGTGCCAGTGGCGGATGGGAGGCGGATGGCGACAAATGACCCCAACTGGGGTCACAAAATGGAAGCAAAAACCCGAGCAAATTGGAGGTAATGATGACATGGCGTCGCTGTTGGTTGCTTTGCCTCTCCGTGCATGGTAAGTAGTAGCAGCAATACTATTCAGGACGACGACACGCTCCTCTTCAACGTAACATTTATCTATTAACAAATAAGCAGCAGAACACAGTATAGCATCTCCATACAGTATAAGATGAAGACAAGAAACATCATCATCGGCATACTGCCCCTCATCCTCCTCTCCATCGCCACAGTTGGAGTTACTACCGTGTCCGCTGCCGAAAGCGGTAAACGATCACTTCTTCGTGATCCAAAGACCGTGCAACTCAAAAGGGGAAATGCCAGACACGCAAAAAATCGAGATGCTGATGTCATCTTTGAGATCAACGACGATAATGAGCAGCAACGTAACTTGAACACCAACGAAGAGCACGAAGCAGCACTAACCAATAATAGCAACAAAGAAGAAGAGGAGCAACGCTCACTAGGAGTAAACAATGGCCTCTGCCTCCAACACTCCATCGAAGACTGTGCTTCCCAAACCACTACATTTCGTGGAGAAGAAGTAAAGTGTTGCACATGTACAAAGCTAGTTCCGTTTGAACAGACGGTGTGTGTGATTGGTACAGCGCAGTTTACTGCCGGGTGGGATATTTGTAGTAAGGGTTGTTTGGAAAAGAGTTCGTAGGCGACATGATGATGTAAAGGGGAGTTGAGAGCGTGGTGTTGGGCGATAGGGGTATAGGTTGCATGGTACAAAGTTTGGTAAAGGCACATCTCTAGGCGTCTTTATTCTATAACAATAAACGAACAAGGAGCATTATTACTTCAGAACTAGACAATACAACAACAAGGGCGATTTGTTCACAGCTTCAACAGGTCCCGCAGGTACTCCTGCTTCTTCACTCCGTCGTAGCCGAGTTTGTCCCATTCCCAATATGGCACTGATACAAGCTCTATCCCATCGATTGATGGAACTTGTCTCCTCTTCAGAATAGTCCTGGCTAGTGGAGATCTACCCTTGCCAATGAAGTGAAATGGGCCGTCCACTTCAACTCCGACAGTCTTCCCATTCACTTCCACGATTGCATCCATGCGATAGCCGCTGTCCATGATTACCTCTTCTTTTGGTTCAAGGCTGATAGATGATAGTTGAGCTATGACATCGTCTTGGAGCTTTGAGGGCCTTGGATCTTCGGAGATGAACACGTTGTAGCATCTATCTTGCAATTCGTCTGGCAAACCAGCACAAGACTTCTCCTTTGTCTGCCACAAATGCCATTGGTGGAGCTGACTAAAGTGTTCAGTCTCAAACCCGCCTTCCTTCTCCACGCACTTTTTGATGAAATCATCATTGAAGAGAGTCGGTGCATCGACATCAGCTACAGCATACGCCCATGCAATGTTGGCAAGATGTTGATTGTTGTAGGAATCAATCAATTTTGCAGAAGTCGGTGCAAATGACGAGAATAGCTGCTTGTCGGCAATGCCCATGGTAGCATATGCCCACAGCAGATTGGCCACATGTTGTGAGTCGAAGTCTTCTTTGCGTTGCATGGCAGCCTTGGAAATGTTTTGAAACAGCTTGGGGTGAGATACTTGAGCTGTCGCATACGCCCACACTGTAATGGAAAGTTCTTGTGATTTGAATCGATCTAAGTTGTCAAGTCCAACAATATGATTTGCCATTCTCTGGAATAGTGTAGGGTGATGAATACAAGCAGTTGCGTATGCCCACAATGTATTGGAAAGATGTTGTGGTTCGAATTTATCCAAGTTGTCAAGTCCAACAATGTGATTGGCCACCTTCTCAAACAGTTTTGGATGAGGAATGCCAGCAGTAGCATATGCCCACAACGTATTGGAAAGCGCTTGGGGCCCAAATCGATCCAAATCTTCAAGCCCGACTATATGATTCGCCACTTTCTGAAATAGTTTTGGGTGTTGAATTCCTGTCGCGGAATATGCCCACACTGTAATGGAAAGATGTTGTGGAATGAATCGATCCAAGCTGTCAAGTCCAGCGATGTGATTGGCCACCTTCTCAAATAGTTTGGGATGATTGATACCAGCCGTTGCATACGCCCACACAGTATCTTTAAGATGTTGTGGAATGAATCGATCCAAGCTGTCAAGTCCAGCGATGTGATTTGCTATTTTGTCAAACAGTTTTGGATGATTGATACCAGCAGTTGCATACGCCCACAATGTATTGGAAAGCGCTTGGGGCTTGAACTGACCCAAATGCTTCAATACAACAACTTGATCTCCCATCGCCGCAAAAAGAGTAGTGTGCGGTTTCTTTACTGTAGCAAAGGCCCACACTGCATTGGAAATACCCTGTGGGATAAAGTCGGCTTTTAGCTCTGCTGCTTGCGTTGCAATTAGATCGAATAGGTCACTCCCATCATCAAACTGTGG
>JALLBJ010001019.1:0-12974 GCA_036940105.1 Skeletonema potamos | reverse complement strand
GCATCCCCTGCCCCTGGGCTTCGACGTCATAGGCATAGGTTGAGGTTGAGTATTTTGACATGGTTTGTGCGATTATGTTTAATAAGTATAGTTGTTGTTTTTGTTGTATCTGTTTTTGTTTCTGAAATATTATGAGCTCTACGAGCATGCTTGGAGAGCAAAGGTGGGCAAGGACCAAGACCACGACGGGAGGCATGCAGGAAGGTCCACGAAACAACGAAGATCAAGACCAAAGACCAAAGAGAAAGTTTTCGCTAGGAGAAAGGTGGGGAAGCGAAAAGAGAAGGTGTCGCAACGTCAAGCAGACATACTAGACAATTGCGGCGATGGTATTATGGAGTGGAACGGTGGTAGGCACCACCATATGGTACGCCGGCTCCGGAGACCTCATGAACCGAAGGAAATTTTTCTAGAAGGGCTCTGACCCTTTTCTTGGTGTGGCTATCTCTCTCTAGTCGTAAGTAAGTGACCTTTGGTAAAATGACGCACCAACACCAACACCAACGTCCCCCCTAAACCTAAACCTAAACATCCGCCCATAACTCGATAAATGGATAGAACGATGTTAGATGAGTCGTCCGCGGTTCAATCTGTCCAGTAAGATGTCGACATGGCCCGCCGTTGCACAGGTTGGTTGTAGTTTCTGGTGGAAGTGTTGTATGAAGTGTTTTGTACGAGAGTTATAAGTTGATAATGAGGAGGAGGAGGATAAGAGGACGATGCAGAAATTGCAGCGGATAAGAGAGGAGAAGTGGAGAGGGGAAGGAGCAGGACGAAGTAGTAATCGTAGTCGACCTAAGGCAAGGACGGAACCTGAACAAAATCAGCTTGGCTTGTATCATCGGCACATGGTTTGAGGTGTGATGTAATATGAGAGGTGATCAAACTATGACTGTGTGTGTATGTGTTACAATATTGAACCTACTATTTGGGGAGGGAAGAAAGAGGAGCAAATTATGACATAGACTCAAAGGAGAGAGTCTGCGACGGGCTCTCTCGAGAGATTAATCCAAGTGTAAGAAAGAGATTTATGATGTGTGTATTGTATCATTCATCACTACTTTGGCAATCAAGGTACAAAATATTACTGCTCCTATTCGTACACTACATTATCGAATAATTGTTGCATCGCATCAAACAAGATGACTTATGAAGAGAGAAGGAAGGAGGCCAATGCTACTGTCAACCAATTTGGAGAGGATTGACGAGGATCATTTTGCAGATTTGGCACCATGCCGACGAGTATTACCCCCGCCGGGCTGCTCGTACTGCCACATTTCATCACAGCATCCACAACTAGCCAAATGCATACGAAAAGAAGCATAGACATAGACATGATGCAATGTACTCAACGAGCAGAACCAAGACCACGGTGGGAGGCACTGAAGGTCCACGACACCGTTGAGCGACCGACCGGACGTACACTACATTATCGAATAATTGCTGCATCAAATCAAAGAAGATGACTTTTATCAAGTAGAAGAAGGAGGGAAGAAGAAGAAGACGACGACGACGAAGCAAGTCAACGTACTGAATGAGTACTAACGCTAACGAGAAGATTCTTCTTCTCTACGACTACGACTACGAAAATTTACGACGACAAAGCAAAAGCACAGCTTCAACAACTGATAGCAATGAGCAAGCTGAGCATCAATGAACAGTACCTCCACTACTTGCCGTGCACATGCGCGAAGGCTTTCTTGGACTAAATGCTCAAAATCTTATTGTAGTCGACATAACTTCAAACAAAAATATTAGTTCGATTTAGCAATGGCAAGTCAGTTTTTTTCCCCGACACTTGCTGATGAGAGCGCAAGACTACATCTTCATGAAGAATAGTTCGCATGTATGTCTCAGAGATACAACGCTCTTCACCTGAACCTAAAGCTCATGCACATCAACAACATCATCAACAACATCATCAAAGCAACATCTGCCTGATTGATGGTTGTAAAATCTTAAGCATTACCACATGATTTGCGACCCCAAGTGAAGATCCCAGCAAACACGGCAGCGAGAACGCAAAGTATCCCCTCTATAACTTTTAACGCCATCTCAGCATTGGCCACCTTTTGGTGTACTTCGTCCGGTAGGCTTTGACCGTCCCAACTACCAATGTCAATGTCGCCCTGGGCCACGCTGTCTTGGGCAATTTTTTCTGCAATAAGAAATGTGATAGGAATGAGCAACCCTCTTCCAACAAGGCAAAGAAGCGTGGCCGTGGACCACCTCTTTACCTTTGGATTTAGATTCATTTTGGAGCCACCAGCACAGCAGCAGCCTAGTCATGGCCATTGCCAATGATCTTAATCTCACGGCGAATGCTTCTACTTCTACCGTTTATATTAACCCCCATATAGCAAGTGAATGCATGCGCGATAACTAGTGATATCATAACAACAGCGATAGACTTCCACGGGTGGGCAAGAATATATTGGGAGGAGTATTATTTCCAAGGGTGCACAGATGGCGGAGAGCAATACATTTATTAGAGTGGGACAAGGAGAAAACTAGATCGAGTCAAGCGAGGACGGCAATCGGAGCATACTACTTATCTCTATCATTGGATATAGATTTTAGAACACTTGCCTTCCAAGGGAACCGTATGCAATGCCAGTGTCTGCACGGATCGACAATAGTCGGCGCAAGGGTGTGATGAGCTGGCACTTCGGCTTCTGACGTCTCTTGTGTCGTTGTCTGCATCTGCAGCGTCTGCTGGTGCAGTCAATCATCAATTCGATATCGACCTCCACGCAGTCTAATTTGCAGACACGTTGGGTAGAGAATGAGATTTATGGTTAACTTATGACTGAGCAATGGACAAGAAGGATAGCAAAATGGCGTATAGTATCGAAAGCGACTTCTAAATATTACATTGTTTCTGGGTCTTCGTCTTAGAGCATCTCACATTCATATTCAAGATACAGTCAGTTGTAAACTTGCTGAACATGTTGATAAAAGCTATTTGCTATCTCAACGAAAGTTTAATAATATGATTATGATTGTATCACTCAACAAACCTCCAGCACGTGAAAAAATATGCCTTCACGCCATCGTGATCACACCTAAGCCTACTGGTACTCTATGCGCATCAAAATCGGATCCTGTCATCCACCAGCATTCAAGTGATGAAGGTGAAGCTGAGGATTCATCTCCGTTCAACTTTGTTAATGCACAGCCATGGTCTTGTCCCAACGAAATGTGCTGGTAACGATAACTAGCTGTATCATCCAACATTCCTCCTTCTAATAGCATACCATCATCCAAGTCATCTGAACTCTTCTTGGCTAGTCGACGCTCATTATTTCTTTGGAAGTCTACTTGATCTAAGAGAGCATTAGCGCGACCACCCCAGCAATGAATCGAGGTGGTAGTTTGAGATTTGACTTCAACTCCACAGGTAGTTCTAGTGCCAGCTGATACATGGAGGAATGTCCCTGGGAAAGATGTGAAGGGGAGATTTTGAGTTTGCAGTTTAGTCGAAAGCAAAAAGGGTGTGTATTTATGGCTCGTTCGAACAACACTTACCATCTTGCGGTTCACTTTGGCCACGACCATTATTTCCCCAGCAACGAACGCCACCACCTTGCAAGAGGATAGCACAGACGTGATCTCCGCCAATGCTTGCACTGACTTGTGAAAAGATATTCTCGGGGTAAGATGGAGGAGAAGATTGACCTACATTATTCTTGCCCCAACATTCCGCGGCACCATTTGGACGGAGACCGCAAGTGAAGGAGTTACCAGCAGATACCTTCACAACCGCATATACAAGTGTGTGAAAGAACGATGTTGAGATGGATAAAATGACGAATAAAGATCAAAGTTCGAATGCCGATGAGTCACTCACGTAGTCAAACTTTCCACTCGGAGGAGTAGACTCTCCATAATCATTTCTTCCCCAGCAATGAATTTCGCCATCTCCTCTTGTCACGGCACAAGCATGTTTCATTCCACTGCTAATTTGGACATAGTAATCACCTCCATTGATAGAGCTGGATCTCCCATTTCGTTTGTTCATTCTTTGGGCATGATGAAAGTTGGAAAGTTCATCTCGTGACATGGATTCTTCGAGTTTCTCTAATGATCGAGGAGGATGGTCAATTTCACCCCAACAAGCCGCCTCTCCACCCACTTTGAGACCACACGTGAAGAAACCACCGGCAGAAACGTCCGTAATGATGAGTCCTGGTGGTGTCGAAGTTTGGCCGTGATTGTTTTGGCCGAAGCATTTGACTGGGCCGCATTTCTTCTCGCCGCCGTTGCACGAAACTCCATTACGATGCGTAATTGCACATGTATGGAATGAACCAGATGAAACAACTTGCTGAATCGAGGCAGATGATTTTGGAGGCGGTGGTGTGTCGACGCGACTTGTCTACAATGGGTTGTAAGTAAAAAATTACAGCAGCGTCCAGATTCGATGTTGTTTATTCAAATTCTTCAAAATGGATCCACGGCACTTACTTTTGAATTTAACTCGTCATTGTTGCTACTTGTTGATTTGCTGAACAAGCTATACGCATGGGAAGCTTGGGATGATACTGCTATGGATGCCACTATGGCAATGAGCTGAATGGTGTTGGTCATTGTTGAGACAATGAAAGGAAAGGCCAACCCAACTTGAAGAGAGGCTTCTTCTCTCTCTTTGTTTTGCCCTCTTCTCCAAACGCAAGTAAGCGCTACAAAAAAATACTCTAGAGAGAGAAGATAGATACGCCTGCCTCGAGTATCTCTAGTATGTAGCGATCATCGAGACACATCTTCATGTTATTCGTCCAAGAACGAAGTCTGCGCCCATCTCAACCCGTGGTTGTGTAGACTGCTTCGCCATCCAGCCCTTCGTCGACGTAGATACCACTTGTCAATCATACATCATTCCGCCCTCTATTACTGCCCCTTCTTCCTGCTGTTTTGGAGACAATACACGGCCAGCAGAACACATCTGCCGTTCGAAAAATATCTGCCCCGACTATCATCGCCATTTATTATTATTAATATTATTATTAATTTCTTTGTCTCAACTCGTGCATCGTCATCTAGCTGCACAATTTATAATCATGGGCGCATCTACCCCCGTTAATCCGCAAATCGCCGAAGAAAAAGAAGAAAAAGAACGCATCTCCCGCACAATGACACAAGGTCTACAACAACGCATCCCCCCCCATATTATCAGATCACGTAGGAAATTAGGAAATGGTGTATTAATGCTACCTAGTAGACAATCTTTTAACCAGCAATTGGAGTCTTCATACGCCGAGGGCAGAGCCCAACAGCATCGCAGTCGGAACCACAGGAGAGTATTTATTTGCATCCTATCTACAATAATGGCCTTCACGCATCTCTGTAGGATGGTCTTCTTTGATTTGGATACTCTTGAAAATCACCTGGATAATGTAACCCAACTCAATGCAACAAATCCACCTAAAATCAAAGAGTTCAACACAAAAAATAATGTAACCCAACTCAATGCAAAAAATCCACCTAAAATCAAAGAATTCAACACAAAAACGAAGTCGTGGTGGAGAGGGAGACAACCTGAACATCAACTCAATAAGGATGACTTTACAAGAAATGGCGCAAGACATCCAAATGGAACTTTAGGCATGATTGTTGATCCATCTCCAGAGCGTTTGCGAGAGGCAGACGATCCAACTCAGAATCCATTGTTATGTCCTCAAGGGGTCGATTCATCATCATCATCACTGGTGAGCTTTGAAGGGGCAAAAGCAAATATTGTTTTGCAGAAAATTCGAAGGGGTATACGCAATTCTAGAGCCTTTTTGCACGACCAATTAATAATAACGGATGATTCCAAACAACAACTAAAACACGACAAAGGCAAAGGTTTGCGTGTAGGTGTAGTGACGGTGGATGAGAATAACACTACGTCAACACAACGAAGGAGGAGAAGAAGTCGCATTTTGTGCATGGTATATACAGTTTACATACCAGGCGAGAATAATCATAGCAATATCAGATCGCAAGCCGAGACTTGGGGGCGACAGTGTGACGGCTTCATTGCTGCATCCAATTTCACGGATCATTCGGTTGGTGCTATTGACCTCGCTCACAATGGTCCTGAGAAGTATGGTAACATTTGGCAAAAAACTCGTTCTATGCTGGCCTATGCCTACCAACATTACCTAAGTGAGTTTGACTTTTTCAACCTGTGCGGTGATGATGTCTATGTGTACATGAACAACCTTCGGGCCTATTTGGATGGGCCAGAGGTCATGAGGCTAGAGAATGGATACATCGACAAGATCTCAAGTGCATTTCAGAACAGTACTACATTCAACAAGAACTTCACCGAATTCATTATTGGATTTAAGGACTTCACTGAATTGAATGCAGTGATTGAAAAATGGTCTTCTACGCGGCCGCGGCCTCTATTACTTGGCGGTCCTTATAGTCACAAAGGAATGCCTATGGTATCTGGTGGACCAGGGTACACGTTGAATCGAGAAGCGCTGAGAGTTTTTGTGGAAAGGTCTTTGGACCATTTTCTTCCAAACAACCGTGATAGTCGAGAAGACTTATATCTTGGAGGAGCTCTTGCTGAACAGGGCATATTTATATCAGATACAAAAGATGTCAACAATGGAGATAGATATGGAGGATCTGCCACTAACACATACAACTTCGAAGGGATAAGTCCAATTGGGATCAAGTGGCTCGAAATTTATTGTGGGCTGAAATACAATAAGGGCATTAATTCAATTTCGGAGCAGTTTATTGCCTCTCACCTGAAGGACTCGAAGATGGAAATGATCGAGAGACATCAAACAATTCCGGAATTAATGCGCAGGTATCACGTCATTGTGAATGACTTGTGCGAGCGCGGTGTATAGGTAGTCGTCCTCGTTTATTTTACTCTTGTCTGACCGAAGACTCTTTCTTTCTCTGCATCTTTTGAGTGTAATTTACTTCCATTTATGTGGTAAACTTATCACTACTTATGGGGGCGGACGGGATGGAGCCAGCCAACGACACGAAGAAGTGTCCAAGTAAGGGAAAATTCAGATTCATCAAATATCCCCCAGATACCCCTCTCAGAGACGTGACTATCAACGAGGGAGGGGGTGGTTCACGGGGTAGCACCGCCCCTTGATGCCTCAGGCCTCAACAAGTGGTCACTTAGGACGCCGACATCCAATCATGCTGTTGAATCTCTCGCAGTGAGAGCCTCTTGCTAGGATCTGTCACTAAAATCTTGGATATCAAATCGCAAAATGTCGAGCTTATACCACTTGGAAGGCTCTTGTATTTCCCTTCTTGTATTGTTGAGAACAACTCTGGAAGAGAATTTGCCCGAAATGGCATCGTGCCGGTTGTCATTACAAAGAGCACGACTCCCATCGACCATATGTCAGCCCTTCTTCCATCGTAGCCTTGGCCTCCCAAGACTTCGGGCGAGACGTAATACGGAGTGCCACATGCTTTTCAAATGAAAAGAAGAAGACGGAGGGTGAGCAGGGGCGAGTCAGGTTGAGACAAAAGGTGGTGAAAGCAGGAGACGAGGACCACACACTTACTTGTATGAAGCATTTTCGACTGCGTCATGGTGGCATCTCCACAATTAGGATCATGCAGCCCAGATAATCCAAAGTCGCTGATTTTAATGTCACCATTATTGTCTAGCAGGATGTTCTCCGGCTTCAAATCCCTGTGGCAGATTCCCTTGTCGTGACAACACATCATTCCATCCACAAGCTGCTTGAAGAAATGCCTGGCTTTAACCTCACCAAATCCTTTCTCCTTGACAAGCAGATCAAAAAGCTCGCCTCCCGTTACAAGTTCAAGGACAAGATAAATTTTTGTTTTCGATGCCAGTACTTCAAACAGTTGAACAACTCTGGGATGCTGAATCATTTTGGCTATCGATATTTCTCTCTTCAATTGCGTTTTCATCTTTTGCTTCTCTAACATTTTCTTATTGATGCATTTGACAGCGTATTCGTCTCCCGTAATGATATGCCGAGCTTTTCTAACCTTACCAAACGTACCAGAACCCAGTGTTTCTAGAAGTTCATAATCACCAACTCTTTTCTTCTTCATCGGGACAGGGAATTCCGTCCTGAGGGAATAACACGTATGATAAGTGGTGGCCATTTCTGTGGGGCGCGCCAGAAAACCCTAACTTGGGCGAAGAAGAGAGAGAGGGGAGGAAGAGATATTCCAATTTATGGTGCTACATACTCTCTAGGGTGAAAGCTTCGTTAGAAAATTAGCAAGGGTTGGCGCTGCGGGAACGAAAAGAGCACCACCATGGATTGCCACAATGCTTGCCGTAATAAACAAGCAACAAATTATTCGAAATATACCGCGAAATGTATTGCTTAATTGGGAAGGGGGCAAGCACTGGCGGACCGGCATGCGTGCGCAGCAATCAGAAGCTCTGTGGTGCGGGTTGTGATTCAACCAACGTTGCTCGCGTTTCATTTTCATTGGGAGAGATTTCGCCCAATAAAAAAAAAGACGCCACAGTGCGATGTCAGGCAACATTGACATCCCCCTCATCGGCATTGGCGCATAGCGATGACGCCGATGATGTTGTTCCAGAAAATTACTCATTCGATGTGCTGGATGAAAATGCTTGCCCATCCTCTTCCCTCAATTCTACGACCTACGAGGAGCACACCTACTTCCACTGCCCCCACCACGGCTTCCAAGCCCGAGGGTTTCTCATCCCATGGAGCAGTAGGAGTCGGCATTGTCGCCTCCCCATCATCTTCCAATGCAGATGATGGCAAACAAAAAGAAGTAGTGGAGCGTATGATTGCTGCTGCCAAAAAGAAATTCAATGCATTGGCGGCGAAGGATCAGCTCGCCCTTATTCAGAACATTGTTGTCGATGTTGGCTTTGACCAGACACGTAAGGAATGGGTAACAGATTTGTTTTGTGCCGATACTCCCTACCCATTGGACAATGAATCGTTAAATATCGAACGTGAGAAGTGGGAGATGAATGCTATAATCTTGCTGCTACAGCAGTCCAACGAGTGGAAAACAAGCAGCGAAGCAGCTAGAGAAGGAGTCTTCTGGGAATTAAGGAAAGAAATGCAAGTCCTCAGACAAAAACGTGACGATCATGATCGCAATTTGTTGGATGGAAACATATGAGTCAAACCTGGAGCGATTACTGGGTATAAAAAGATTTTGGAGTTGTCAGAGCAGGCTGATTTAATCGATGAGATTGTCAACAAGACGGAAGGGACATTGTCAAAGAAGGAATGTTTCGATGCAATCAAAGATACCCTCCCAAGTTCCATCTCAGATAAAGCAAAGAATGTGTATTTGTCTCGTCTGCACATGGAGAAGCATCGGCAGGATACCAAGAAAATACATGCCGAAGTTGCTCTTGCCAAGGAGGGAGCGCAGGCATCGGGTGGAGAGGTAGTTCTTGACGAAATCCTTGCGCAGATTGAACAAAAGGATGGAAACATCTCAAATAATGCGATTGAATTCGTTAGAGCTAAAGAGAAGCTGAAGGACAATGTCAATGCAAAGAGGATGAAATTGCTTACCTGTGTGGAAAAAAGGGTAGAATGTTGGTCGAAGATAAAGAAGATTGGAAAAGATGACATCAAATGCAGTCGGTTCCAATGTACGGGATGTGTGCAGAAACTCTACAGAATACACTGATATTTTCCGTCCTATAGCTGTTGATTTGGATATAGAACAGGGTACCTAATGCCAAACACAACAATACACTTGGATGTACATGCGAACTGTAGAAGAAGTCCACGGTGAAGGGGACGATGAAGATGTCGTGGGCGAGATTGTTAGGTTCTCCTTTGCTCACAAACAGTATAGGTGAGGCCGAATCCGGTACACGGCTTTGTACAAAGTGTAAGAAGTATCAGTACAACTTCTATGCCATATGCAGGAACGAAGTGGACAAACGTGAGGAGGCAAAAAAGGAACCAACATCCCTTGATCAGGAAGGGGGAAGAAGCTGAATCGAGTTTGGTTGGATACAAGCTTATTTGATTAGTTGCGCGACGGGCACAGCCACGACATTTTCGTTCTTTAAATGTATCATTTGGAACGATAATCAGAGTAATATTACAAGCGACTCCTCAAAGAAGTTCCCCCCAAAGCTTCCTCCACCAACTGAACCTCCTTCTTTACCATATCAGCTTCTTCCTTTGCGGCCAAGACTACAGAATCCTTCTCTGCGGCAATATGAACATCTCCGTATCCAGGTACTGTAGCAGCACCTCGTACGTCATCTCGAGACTTACTCTTATACACCCTTGATGCATGATCGTTTTCCAATACAATGCATTTTTGAAGCAGTTGAGAGAGAGTATCATTGCCATTGCCATTGCGTACGATCGATGGAAGCTCCTTCATCAAGATAGAGTGTTGATGTTTCCATAAGGCTTCCGGGTCCGTATGAGATGCTTCATTCCAAGGTAAGACGGGCCAATTCACAACCGATTTGGAGGGAGGAGCCACCACACCCCCTTCAGCGTGAGATGTCTTGACAACAACACCGTCCAATCCTACGTGATGAAGAGCCTCAACAAGCGTCACACCTTTTCGATTGTTGCACAGATCAACCAATCGTTGCAGCAATCCACGAAGGGCATATCGTTGAAGTGCATCAGTATAAGCCCGAATACCAATCTGTCGTCCCTTCTCAGTCAACTGATTTGCACCCAATCCAACAATAGCCTTGTCACCCTTAAACACCTTCGTTGACGACTCAAGCGCCACCTTTGGAAATAACAAGGCATCCCTAGCATCAATAAGTAAATCCATCACACCCGCACGTAATATCTTCCATCCCGTATAAAAATCATGTCTTTTGGCCGTTCTCCTATTGGCAAACTTCACCTCACTCCTAGCAATCGTATATGGACTGTAATGTAGCAACCATCCCGGTGTTATTTGATTCATCCCTCCAGGGCCATCCGTAATTAGTGAAAATGGCAATTTAATCCGTTGTGGTGGCAACTGAACACCCGCCGCAATAATCGAATATGGAGAAGAGGTTAAATCGACTGGGAATTTAATAACACATCCCAATCCCCAAAATGTTCCCTCCCCCACACTTGTTTCTTGATCGGGGATTCGTCCAGTATGATTACTCCCCACATTAGATCCATACCCGACATTTCCCCGTCCTAATGGCCAGAGTATCCCGATTAATAAACTTTGATGATGGGAGTTGGCATTCGGACCAAAGATTGTGCAGTGTACCTCACCACCACTCACATGTGAATCTGGACCATAGATTGTATTGGCTGTGAAGGAATGTGGTCCAACTTCAGAACGTTCCATTAAGAATACATGGTGTGCATCGGAGTGAGACGTTAGTGTGGCGTCCCATTGAAGTAAAGCGTGGGAGACAGTACATCCATTCTTGATTGTAGATTTGGGTAAAAGTAGTGCCGATGTTACCGACGTTGCTGAATCAATCGACGAGTGTGGCATTAGTTGTACATGATTCGTTTGAGGTGTGTGCAACACGGAGGAATGGGGGCAAAGTACGTTCATCCTCACTCCCCCCCCTTCCGCTGCCTCCTCGGCACCACTTCTAGTGTCAAATTGTACCAAGGGAGCACAAGAAGTAGTTGTTCCACCGTTATTATTCAAATCCATATTCAACGCATGACAAACATCTACCAACGTACTCTCTACGTTCGCCGTAACGACACGTCCCCCACCCGCTTCTGGTCCCACTTCAATATCCATCGTTCCATGATACATGTCAAATGCACACTTCTTCCTAGCTTTCGTGACACTTTCTTCACAACATGTGATTGATCCACAGCCGATAATGGCAGCATATTTCATAACGTGAGTGTTAGAAACTTCCGAGTTGTTGTGTATAGAGCATCCAGGTTCGAGGATGGAGTCTTGAATGAGCCCGTTGTTCGAAATACCAATCAATTTTGTAATGCTTCTGTTGCTGTTGCTCTTGGCAGTGGTGACAACTGCTGAATCGGGCCCATCAAGTAGCACACCTATGATTACATGTCCACCAAAACAACAATTGTAAACTTGTTCCTTCAGTGAGGATGATACATCCCATTGGACCATGGAGGGGGCTTCTCCGTTCCCCGCAGCTCGATACATGAGCTTAACATTTGATGATGACTTGGAAGTCGAAGAAAGTAAACGACAATTGCACTGCTGAGGATCAAGTAACACAGCAAGCTCTTTGGGTGATGGAGGACGGATAATGTATGTAGACGTTGGACGACGTTCCTCATCACCACCTTCGTTTGTTTTTCCAATAATGTTGTTCGGGAGAGTTAGAATGGTGATGGCAGCATCTTCGTCGTCAGAGGATTTGAGCGCCGCCGAGAGGAGTGATTGGGTGCGACTGAGGTAGGCGTGACGTGTCTGACGACTTTCGATGAAGGGTAGGAGAACGTCTGGATGGTAATGGCTCGCCATGGTTGTTGTTGTTGTTGTTGATGATGATGATGATTTAGCAGCGGCGGCGGTGGCTGGCGGCAGAAGATATTAGTAGCGGCGGCGGATATGTAAGTAGGAGCGGCCCGATATCTTGCCATTTCCGTGCAGATCAGCCTCTTTAAGATGATGGAGGGAGAGATATCTTCCACCCCAGAGATGGGAGTCCTCAAGCCAGGCGACTGTACAGCGATACATAGAATTGGACTTTCGCACGAATAGCACGTTACCTTGTACTTTTAAAGCTCTTTTTTAACAACCGAGCGTTAGACATGTCTCTTCCGGAAAGGGATGAGAATGAGGTCATTATTTTTTCATGAATAGGGTAACATAGAGCCCTCTCTCTAGAGAGATATACCAGAGGAGACGCCGAGGACAGAAGGAATACAGGTCGTTGTTCATGGAGATGGAGAGCATTACGATTGTTATTGAGAGCAATGAAAGCGACTCCTCGGAAAACAACAGTAGTGGCGTAGGCATAGGTGGCGGAGGAGGAGGTAGTATGAATATGAGTTCACCGCCGCCACCTTCACATTCAC
>JALLBJ010001017.1:0-10148 GCA_036940105.1 Skeletonema potamos | reverse complement strand
ACTCACAATAAGTACACCAAGTTACATCATTGTCTATTATCTCTCAACTACTACTACTACGTAGACGTAGCAATACTCCCCAAGGGACATTAGTATGAGAGTCATTACAAGTTAGCATGAGTCTTTACATGCAGCTGGTGAATCTTGCAGTGTCTTTTGCACCTCGGATCATCTTCGCGATGTAAGTTCTTGGGTTTACGTCTGACGTTTGTGTCAATCAAAAATCACTGAAAGAAGATAGTGGCCATGATGTGCGTATATTTGCTTGCTATGGTTCAAGTATAATTACGTCTATGTAGCAAGGGCTCTCTAGAGAGTATTTCTATGTAACAAGGGCTCTCTAGAATACCATGCAGATAGAAGGACAGGAAGAGGAAAAGGTGGAGCGCCAGTCAGCCAATTTTGGAGGAAAATACACGATGAAAGAGCTCACCTGTCTCTTGGGAGTTTGCCGACTGCACATTCTTCACCATCTTGGAAATGGACCTTAAAATCTTATCTCCCAACCGCTGAAAACATTTTCAAGAGAAAAACATTAATATACATGTAATTTTTACTGTCTACCTTAGTTCACAACCAAGAAACTCAACGTATACGCTGAAGTACAGGCAGCAGCTGCCATGTTTTGAACTCGAATAGTCACATATCCAGATGAAGGAACTGCCGCGTATACAAATGGCTTACAACCACCATCAGCACTTGGTGTAACCATCACAAGACTACTTGGACTTACTCTTGAGTTGTAGAGTGTAATGGTATCTGTGTCTGATGCTGCCAAATCAGTTGTTTCAGAGGTTATTTTGCCTGACATTGTATTGAGCGTCAACTCACCAGGAACAATCGTCCCGACAGTTTCTGATCCCTTTTCAAAGCCAGAAACATTGCTATCACCCATTGAAATTCCATTCGTTGAAGAGAATGTCATTGTTGATGAAGCAGTAAGTTGCAATGTTCCACTGGATGAGAATGACACAGACGATTGACCACTAAAATCAAAGGTGGAATCCGATATCACACCAAAGTTGTAACTCGTTGCGGAGTTCACGAAAAAAACAGACCCAGAAGATGTGCCTGAACCACCCATTAAAAATAAATTTCCACCAGCACCACCAGTCGAAGAGCCTGCCGAAATATTGATTGAACTTCCATCAGTAGAAACAGAATCACCCACAGTGACGGAAATAGACCCACTAAAAGAGGAAGAAGAATCACCAGTAGCGATGGATATGGCTCCTGAGTTGGCCGTGGATGAGCTGCCGGTGGCAAGGCTNGTAGCGATGGATATGGCTCCTGAGTTGGCCGTGGATGAGCTGCCGGTGGCAAGGCTGAGATTGCCGCTCGAAGATCCCGCGCTGCTGCCCGCGGCATCGGCTGTTACGAAGCTTGCCGTTCCCGAGCTTGCATCATCGCTCGCTCCCGACGTGATTGATACGAGTCCACCACCTGAGGAAGAGCCAGAACCTCCCGAGATGGTAATGGAGCCGCCCTGAGTTGCCCCATCGCCGCCTTCGATGGTGGCGCTACCCCCATCTGCTGATTCAGAGTCACCAGCCGCCAATGAAGCGTCCCCGGCACTTGCTGATGCAGAAGCACCGGCTTGTAACGAGATGTCACCGCCCGTCAAGTCCCCTGAGCCGACCGTGAGAGCAATGCCTCCGCCAGATGCCGACGTGGAGAGCCCAGTAGCGATGGATATGGCTCCTGAGTTGGCCGTGGATGAGCTGCCGGTGGCAAGGCTGAGATTGCCGCTTGAAGATCCTGCGCTGCTTCCAGCCGCTTCGGCTGTCGCAATTAGGATATCTCCGCTTGACTGCTGCTTGCTTTTTCCTGATGTAAGCTTTAGTTTCCCTCCGTTTTTCGTTTGTGACATTCCCCCCTGTATCACAATTGTTCCTGCAGAAGTAAGGCCATCGCCTGATATAAGTTTCATGTCTCCTCCTGATCGTTGTAAAGACGTTCCTGAATGAAGGGAGACATTTGCTCCATCGTCGAATTCTGTGATTCCGTTTTTTATCTGTATCATTCCTGCTTTGTTTGACCGTGAATATCCCGTGCTTATTTTTACATCTCCACTCGTGGCTTCGTTAGCGTCTCCAGTGCGCAGAACAAGTTGTCCACTTTTTCCATTGTTTACAGATTGGCTTGACTCTAGTAGAATAGACCCAGTGTCTCCATCATGGCTTTTCCCCGACGAAAGCAAGATTGCACCCCCGTTTTGATTTGAGGTCGAATCACCTCCAGTTACAAAAATGTTGCCTCCATATTGAAGCCCATCTCCCGCTGCGATAAGAGTGCCTCCACCACTTCCTTCGAGTGAATGGCTACCTCGAAGGGCTACGTCTGAGCCATCGAGTTCGTGGGATTGTCCTGCATGCAGCACTAAACTTCCTGCTTGAATACCAGATCCTGAATGTAAGTTTAGGACACCACCTTCACCAGAAATGGATGAACCTCCAGAAAGTTGAAGACTGCCTGCATTTGATAAAGACGAGTCTCCAGCTGATATCAATACCTCGCCCCCACGTCCATATTGAGATGAACCCGAGAGAAACTCAGCCGTGCCTCCAGCACCAGTCGACGAAGAGCCAGATGCCATCTTGATATTCCCCCCAGCTGCTGCTGTTGCGTTCTCCAGAATAGTCGAGCCTGCTTCCATGCTTGCATCACCACCCTTGGATAGAACAGACTCCCCTACCGACAAAGTCAGAGGTCCCCCTGACCCAGTTAGAAGAGATATCTTTCCGCCAGCGACATCTCCGAACGCTGAAACAGATCCGGTTTGCAGCATAATCGATCCACTAGAAACGCCTTCGGAGGGAGTATTAATTGAGACATCTCCCGACTTGGATGTTTTGCCTGCACCAGATGACAAGGAAATCGAACCTCCATCTCCATTTAACCCCTTACCACCCACCACAGTCACACCCCCACCAGAAATGTATCCGTCACCAGACTTTAAAGTCATGCTGCCTCCTGAACCAACTAGAGGAGAATCTCCCGATGTTATACTGACAGCGCCACCTTGAGTATCAGTGAGGCCGTATTTTTCAGATGACGACGAAGACCTTCCAGCACTCATTTCCAGCGATCCGCCACTCTCATCATTGCTATCACCCACAGACAAGATGATTGAACCAGCATCACTGGCTGATGACGTCCCTGTCTTCAGCTCCACAGCACCGCTTGTACCCTGCACACTCGCACCCGTCGAAATAGACACGTCACCGCTCGATGTTCCTGCATCGCCACTCTCAATTATTACCTCACCAGACTTAGTGTGAGGACTAGGACCTGATTGCATGATGATTGATCCACCAGCAGCGTCGTGTTCGCCACTTGAATGGCCCGCCAACAACTTCATCGCCCCTCCAAGTTTCCGGCTCGAGCCACTCGCTAAGGAGATCGATCCACCGACTGTCTCACCAGAACCCGCGCTCACGGCTACAACTCCACCGGCTCCCTTCTGCGATGATCCGGAAGTCAGACTAGCGCTACCACCTTCCTGTGTAAGAGATGAACCTCCTCCAATACTGACTGAGCCCCCACTTCCAGATCGAGAAGAACCTGATAAAAGCTCGACTCCGCCTCCGCCATCTTCCAGAGAAGAGCCACCTTCAAGTTTGAGCTTACCAGGAGTCTCGACGGCATCTCCCACTCCAACCTTGACATCGCCAGATTTCAAAGCGTCGCCAGTAACAATGCGAATAGACCCACTGTTGCCTCGACGCGAGCCACCAGAGCTCAACTCTACGGATCCACTGCCTGTTTCAGTATCTCCAGCATGTTCAGTTTTCATCGCAATGGATCGTGTCTTGTCATCGGTTTTCTCTAGAGTTTGAAACCGTTTTGTCTGAGCCTGAAGTGCCCCGATCATATCCATCACCAGTGCCTGTTTGTCAACCTGAAAAAAGTTATCAAACTTGAGTTTGTGCTCTTTCATTTCCAGCTGGTCAAGAATTTGAATATGCTCAGGAAATATTTTATTCAATTCTTGCGCAATGACTCCCCTCACACGAATATCTTTTCTAAGCCCCCTTACTTCTCTCCAGTCGTCTGTGTAGCCGTACTCACGCAGCTCAATTTTCTTCATACGATCCAGGAGGTCTTCCGTATCAACCTCGATGATATTCTTCTTTATCCTAAGGTCGGACGAATACTGTACCGTAGTCACTTGCACTGACAAGAAGAAACAAAACAAGCCCTGTGTTAGTGTCGCAAATAGAATGAAATTGCAGTGACAGTGATAGACAAGCAAATAACTTACCAGGGACTGACGAAACAATCCTCATTGATTGAGACGTCTTTTTTACCTGCAGGGCTATGTTTCTTGTTTCCGCGCCTGAAGACGAAACATTATCAAAGCCAAAATTTATCTCTTTTGTAGCCTTATCTGAGCTCCAACCTGTATTCATTGATTCAGTTCTAGAGCTCGCCACTATATTGATGTTCCCACCATCAGATGATGAACTCAAGGAAGGAGGGGCGTGACCAGTTTTCAAGGTGATATCACCTGCTTTGGCGTAGTCTGACGAGCCAGACTGTAGGACAATGCTGCCACCGATAGTTTGCGAATTCGATGCTTTCAAGGCAATATCTCCACCATCACCTTTGCTCGGACCTACTGCGAACGAGATGCCACCACTGTTGCCACCCGCAGAAGTACCAGTCACGACATTGATTTCACCACTGTTTCCGCTAGTTGACGAAGCCGAAGCAGTGGACAGTGATATTTTGCCGCTGTTTCCTGTCGAAGCGAATCCATTCATTTCTCCACTACTCAATTCAATATCACCGCTATTTCCAGAGTTGCTTCCGCCTGAGACAAGAGATATTCTACCAGAAGCAAAGCCTCCTCCACTAGCAACATCTACATTACCGCTTCGACCGCGAGAGGAGTTACCTGATCCGATTTTGACGTTCCCAGTATCAACAAAGGAGTTTCCAGAAGTCAGGTCTACATTGCCACTACTAGTGTTCTCAGTTATCCCGCTTTGTAAGATGACTGAACCAGACCCTGAGCCAAAACTACCACCAGATTCAATCCTTGCGTCGCCCCCTCTGCTATTCCCCACTGTAGTGCCGCCTCGCAAGTGGACATCTCCACCTTTTCCTTCGCCCGTCCCTCCTTGGACAACGGCTGATCCTCCAGTGGATGTGCTGTAACCACCATAGATCAAGGCATCACCCCCTATTGAATCAATCCCACTTCCAGCAGTAAGATTTAGGTTGCCTCCTCCTATCGACCCGCTTCCTCCAGACAAACTGAGTGTGCCACCAATACCGGAGTGTGACGCACCAGCGATCAATGAGACCTCACCACCCTCATTTCCACGCTGAGTATTGTAAGGGTTCGTGTAGTAATTTCCACTTGAAAAGACACCTCCGATCGTCCCGCCTTGGATTTTGATCGCGCCAGCCTTACCCTTCTCCAAAGTAGCTCTTCCAGTTGACAGGGCGAGCTCGCCACTCGTTCCATCGTCAGTGTCTCCAGTTTTTACTGCAATGGGTCCCGACGAACGTCCAAGGGTTTCGTCTCCAGTCTGTAACAGAATAACTCCACTCTCGGATCCAGAGCCTGATTGAACCTTGATGGAGCCACCCACTCCTGCACCACTAGATCTGCCACCGTCTAGTAGAATGTGGCCTGCTCGATCATTGATAGCATGCTTTCCAGCACTTGGTCCTCCGATGAGGTGTATATCCCCACCGTCTCCTCCATTGTAGCCAGCGGTCGAAGAGCCCTCGCCTCCCTCTGGTTGTCCGAGTGAACAAAGTTGAAGTTAGTGTGGAGAGAAGAAAGGAAGCGATATGAAATTTAACAGATTCCACTTACCAATCTGAACGCCGCCGCCAGATTGATCATGAGCGGTTGATTTCCCTGCTTTGATTGAAATACTCGAACCGAATCCTCTAAATGAATAAGAACGCGAGGTAAGAGCGAGGAGGGATGACGGTTCAAAGTAGTTTCTTTCGCAAAAAAACAACTCACCCGTCACCTGTAGAAAGATATATGTTTCCACTCTGCCCGTATTGAGGTTCACTGTTTCCTGATGAAATATTGATCGCTCCGCTGTTTCCATTTGCGCTGTCTGGTGTCTTGAGGTTGATGTCTCCAGAAAAGAAGCCGCTCTCGCCAGATTTCATGTTTAGCGTTCCGCCATAAAATGAATACCCAGCAGACGAGCCGGCGCTTAGATTGATGTTACCACCATCTGCTTGTTTTGCCTTGCCCACACTACGGGCTATGTCACCACCTTTACCATTGGCTGAGCGTCCTGTGACGATATCAATGTTTCCTACGTCACCTCTTGCAGCTTCATTGTCAATGACATCTCCAGTTTGGAGCAGCAAGCCTCCACTCACACCTCTCGACCGAGCATTGCCTGTTTGAATCGTCAGCTTGCCACCTGGTGAAGTAAATCACGCGTTAGATATCAATATTTGGCCACAGCTATACAGAAAAGTAGACGACACAACTTTCATGACTTACTTGAAGATTCACTGGAAGTTCCGCTTGACATGAGTACATCGCCTCCAGCACCCCTTCTAGACGTCCCCGCGGTGAGTTCGATACTCCCACCGTGATCATGCCAACCCAAGCCACGCGATTCACCTCCAACCAAAAGCACGGAACCTCCATCTGATCCATCATGGGGTGACGAATGCTGGCCTTGACCTCCCTGAAGAAGGACTGACCCTCCAGAGGCTAATGTAAAGTCGAGAGGAGGAATCAACTGATGTGAGATTCATCTAAGACAATCCGTCGATCCTCTACAAGTATAAGCCCAAGCATACTTACATGCCATATCTTTTGTCGATCCAGCGATAGCAATCAAATCACCCCCGTCTCCAACATTCCCGTCTCCAACTTTGAGCTCGATATTTCCGCCGTGGCTTGAGTGCGAAGTACCAGTAGACATATCAATCTTCCCGCTTGATTCTTCCATGGAGAATCCAGTCGTAATGTTTAACATTCCCGAGGCGGCTCGTTTCCCGGAATTCTCTGATGCAATTGTGACTTTACCACTGTCAGCCTCAATAGAGGGTCCTGATTTCAAGAACACATTGCCTCCGGAAGATTTGAGAGAGTACCCAGCTTGAAGATGAATATCACCACCCACATCAGTGGCTTTGTTGTGACCGTGGCCAGATCCTGCAATGAGCTCAATCGATCCACCATTTCCGCCGTCGTATCTATCATTGCTACTTCCATGTCCTCCAAACACTGTGACAGTCCCCCCTGTTGTTCTGTCTCCAGAAGACTCGCCAGCACTAATTTGAATGTTTGCACCATCAGCATTGCCAGAAGACTTTCCACTTGCAATCTCTACTGAGCCACCCTCTCCATCAGTTGAATTTCCAGTCAAGAGAACTGATAGTTGAAGTGCACGAAAGCGGACGCGAGATGTTAGGCATATTATTACAAATGAATATCAAGAGGTAGATAGCTTATCCATTTCAGTACTCAAACTCACCTATTACTCCTGCATCTCCATCTGAAGCGTCGCCAGTTTGTAATTTGAGGTGTCCCGAGACACCTCGCATTCCAGCACGTGCGGTGGCAATTTCAATATGACCTGAATGCGTTTCTTTAGAAGATCCTGACATGATCTCGATCACGCCGCCAGTCACATCGATGGGATTCCATCGATTGTATTGAGCGAGTCCACTTGTTGATCCAGCTGATAGTGTCATGTTTCCTCCTGGGCCAAACTTGGCTGTTCCGACTGCCAAGGTGATATTTCCGCCACTTCCTGACTTTCGATCTCCCGAAAAACTGTGGTCTGTATCTGCATCACCAGTACGAATATTGATTGCACCAGAATCCCCTCGAAGGGATGCACCAGTGCTTATGGACAAAGACCCGCTAATGCCTCCACTACCGGAATCAGAAGTAGCAATCACTGCGTTCAAAGAGCGAAGGAAATGTTACGAAATTAGCACATGAGATGAGCGAGTGTTGGAGGAAGGGAAACAGATAGCTACTTGCCTATTGCACCACTGTCTTTTTCAGTGCTTGCACCTGACTGTAAAGCAATAGAACCTCCGATACCTCCATTTGCGGAGCCACCGTTCATCTTCAAGTCACCACCACCATAAAAGGGTCCTTCACCAAATGCATCACCCGCAGTTACGGACACACTGCCGCCTCTTCCCCTATCAGAAGTCCCATCACCGGCGGCAATATCTACAGAACCACCAAATGCAGCACCCTTGGCCTCTCCTGCGAAAATTTTGACATTTCCCCCGGGATATGCATAGTGACTGTCTCCTACTTTCATCTCGATTGATCTACCAAAACAAGCAAAAGTAATGAGTAATTCAGAGTGTGAGAACATAATCTGACAGAGAGTCGATTCCCTTCCACTGAATGACATGAATTGACTCACCCTCCAGACCCTGCCTCGGCAGATCCACTCTCAAAGAGCATGGGTCCAGAATTGCCAGAGGTAACATTGCCTGTGCTCAGTGATACTTCACCACTATTGCCTTTCGCACCTCCATTCGCAGTTTGAACTCGGATCGAGCCACTCGAGGACCACTCGCTGTGTCCAGTGGTCAAAGAAATCGATCCTCCTTCTTCAACCGTGTCTGTGGCTGTTCCAGCCGCGATCGATATTCCACCCGTCGCCCCACCAAAGACATTTCCAGTATTCAAATTGATCGATCCACTCGTTCCGAGGCCACTGTTGGATGCTCCCGTGCTCAAAGTAACAGTCCCACTCGACCCTTCGTGACCAGACTTTGCACTGGCAATCACTGTGGGGGGTGGAGCATTTGTCGAAAGGGAAGTCAATCGTTCGTGTTGAAAACGATAAAACAAAAAGAGAAACTGAATTGCACTTACATACGTCACCCGAAGATGTCTCACTGGATACACCCGAAGATAATCGTAGCGAGCCTCCATGCCCTGCAAATGATGTACCTCCTTGAAGGGCAATGCTACCTCCATCATCACCTTCTCCCTCTCCTTTTGCCTCTCCTCCCGTGAGGACTAGATCACCACCGTCACCTCCATCAGTGGAGTGTGAACTCGAACCCTCTCCTCCATTCAAGTGAACCGAGCCGCCCTTGAATCCGTTACCAGATGTTTGACCTGCTACCAATGTAATATCACCACCGTCATAATACCCACCATTCCCACTCTGTACCACTATTGCTCCTCCTCTCCCTCCCTTTGCTTCCCCAGTAAACAGATTCAAACTTCCCGAGTTCCCCCCTTCCACGGACGTCGCTGCCGAGGAAAGTGCGATATGTCCACTAACTCCCTTGGAACTAGATCCACTTTGCACTTCGACGTTACCTCCCCTCCCCCTCACTGCATCTCCACCCTTGAAGGTAATATCTCCCCCATCACTGTGACCACTGGATGCTCCTCCAGCCATGTCAACATTCCCTCCCCTCCCTTTCGTAGATTCCCCTGCGAGGATAGTAACATTTCCCCCCACAGATGTCTCATTATAACTCCTCCCACTTCGAATGACGACAGATCCACTTGTGCTATTGACAATGGGACTCCCGTCCGATGTTTCCAGGACGAGATCTGGCGTGCGGATGGACGATATCACCGTGGTATTATCAGCAATGACATCGTGGTCACAGCACACTGTGGCCGCGAGGGCGAGTAGCGAGAGATTTAATCTCATCCTAGTCCTAGTAGCCAGGAGGGGTGTTATCGCAGAAATGATTTTGTACGAAAGTTGTTTTTGCTTGACGATGGATTGACGCACACGGCCGTTCCGTTGATAGGACAGAGGATACTGTATACTGGGGTGGACGGAAGAAGAGAAGAAACGTTGTTAGTAAATTAGCATTTCGAAGAACGCCACGTAATGTTGCCGGCGGAGCTCTCTGTCCATACGGCCGAGAAGTAGTGAGCTTACCTGCTGATTATTCAATCAATTACTAGCAGACGACGCTGCCAATCAATTCAACATCGATAAACCGGATTATTCTTTGAGCTTCAGCGCAAGATCGATTTTTCATCAACGGTGGGCGGCGGGGATGGAGCAAGAAAGTTCCAGTATCGCCAGATGATCGCTAGATGCAGAATCAATCTCCCTCATCTCCACCTTACCTTGAACTTTCGTACATTATGTTCGGAACTACAATCTCGGATTGAAATTTTACTACTACTGCATCCCAAT
>JALLBJ010001001.1:0-15315 GCA_036940105.1 Skeletonema potamos | reverse complement strand
TGATCCAAAAACCAAAAGCAGCAGTAAATAACATACTAATTGGAGAACCTAATAATTAACATACTATTAGAGAATGTCCGAAACATCTATATGAGTGTCCTTGATGATATCAAGGATTCTCTGCCTAATAAAATCCCATCCATCTTCTGCATCTGAAATGTCACCTGGTGGATAAAAGATTTTATGTAGTTGTTGGGAACAAACGGTTTGGCGAGTGGTGGATTTGAATATGTATGTTTTTGGGAACAACGGACGTTGTGATAAACCAGGATAATGACCGATCTTATCTTATTGGGAATATTGCTAATAATCGTACCTCGATGTAAATTAATTGGAATGGCTTCTCCCTTCTCCCAGCACCAGCAGAGTTATCCGAGTCTGCTCTGCCATTCTTATTCTATATAACCAAACCAATAACGTTCTAACGGCGTGTGATCAGGTCACTCATGACGCTGTAGCTTCGCCAATACAAGAAACAAAAAGCATGAGCTGTGACAAATCCACGTTTTTACTATCATTACATATATTATGGGCCATCAGCAGTCTGCCTCATTGTTCGTTGTCGCTGGTCGCACACTGCCCAAGTTAGTATATCTGCTCTGGTTCTGGTTGCACCAGCTATTCTAACAACAACAGTTCTTCAATCAATTTCCTCCTTTCTGATGGTGAAATATTTACCTTGGGGTTCTTTTGGATTGTCTTCCAGAAGTGAGAGTATCGATCGTAGCAAGCCAGAGTAGAGTCCTTGGCATCTGCACTAGCTACACGCCCTTCCCCAATGTGAATGGTTTCCATACTGATTTCATTACTCAGAGGAATTTCTAGGAGACGCTCCTTCCGCGAAAAGGCCAACTGTCGGGCTAGCGAACACTCTGGATTGTTACAATTGCACATATAAAGCGTCCATCGATGTCCATCCTTTTGGCGACGCATCGTTAAGAGTCGGGTCCATTTGTCATCATTGGCTGCGACACCCGGTGACAATCTTAAAACTCGGCTTCCTGGAAAGCCACCATCCAATTCATAAAGAAGTGTTGTGGTCAAGTTCCTCGTCAGATTATGCTCATCCTCATGACTAACAGCTGGTATATACCCAAAGTATCCCAGAATGCCTTGAACAATCATGAGCATGCCCTCGTCAGTAATTGGAATTCCGGCAATGGCACCATTGTGAGGCAACCAGCCTTTGTCAAATTTTATGCACATTGATGCTTTATATGGAAACACCATGGAATAAGTTGTGAGGCCAGTTTCTTTGAACCCAATCACCGATGAAAAAAAATCTAAGCGAGGAGCCAGTGCAATTCCAATCAGCTCGAATGTCTTGGCCTTTAACCAATCCAACTTTATGCGAGAAGGATCTTGGTTTTCAGTGTTGACATCTAAATGGAAAGCTAGATCATTGTTCCGAATGATAGTCATGTTGAAATGATTTGCCACGGCGGGTAAAATTTCATGCTCTTCCGCATTGTTTTTGCGACCAGAAATAAAGTCTGGGGCAAGCTGTCTGAGCTTGCGTAGTTTCTTCGGATCAAACATGACCAAGTGCCCTTCCACAAACTGAGAAACATCCCACATCCAGGGCAAATCACGATCTACCAGCGACTGCGGTTTAGGTACTCGATTCTTGGACCAGTCGCCCACATCTATTCCATGGAAAACCTTTACCGATTCCAAATCAGGCACTTGTTCCCAAAGGATTGTGTTCATTGCCAAGATCCCCATTTGGCTCTTTGGCATCTGAAGCTGCAAATCTTCACTGGAGAGTGGTGTGTTTCCGTGTTCGTCGTAGTTTGATTCCAAAGCCTCCCCTCGGTATCGGTACGCTTTGGAAGTATCAAAGTCTTTGGCCATTTGCAAGATCATTGATTCAGTCGACTGAAAGAGTGTGTGATTGTGTGGCAGTTGGTGCACATCACACATGGCAACAACAAGGTAGTCTAAAGGATTATCCAGAATTGATGCGTCTAGAAATGCTGCAAATTGCTCTCCGACATTGAGCGCCATGGTGTTGCCCGCATAGCCATCACTGTAAAACAAGTGCGCACCAGCTGACGTTGCAGCAGTGGCTTTTTGCACCAACTGGTCTACTTGGAGTTCACGGGCGATGTCTTCTGGAAGGATGAAGAGTGTATGGAACAGGGGCGATAGATATTCCTCGAAGGAGTAACAGCCAAATAGAAATTCCCGATGTGAAACAACCATCAGAATCTGGTGACCTTTGGTTGCACGAGTTGCGGGCGTAATCCAATTGTGAACTTGGCCAACAATGTCATCGTAAACTGGCTCTACGTTCACGTGTGGAATCTGCTTCAAACTTTTTGAACTTGAAGGCAGCGGAATATGATGATGGATGAACACCGGAAAAAGTACAGCGAAAGTCACTGATCCGATGAGGAATAAACGTAGAAAGGAGATGCACTTTTGCTGTAGCACAAACTTCACACATCGGCGTCTTGTGCTTTTGTTTTTGATGTTGTCCCTTTGCAATTGCCTCCCGAGTGGGAGCTGGCGCTGCTGGATATGCTTGTTCATTGTGTAAAATTTAAAATTGTGGTGGCCGCTAGAAATCTAAGCATTTTGCTACAATAATATGATGTAAGAATAAAGTCAGATAGTGAGAGGCTTCATAGCTTCTTATCCATCTCGCTCCATCCGAATGATATTATGAGGAGAGCAGTTCCTTAGTAGAATATCCGTTACAGTAGGTAAGTAGTTTTTACAAGTAAGGGAACCCTAACTTGGAGTTGGCGATTGGCAAAGTTGGAGAACGAGGGAGTAAATGTCAACGGCCCGTCGTTGGAATCATTCAGGATAAAAAATACGCACAAAAGGTACATAAGTGGTGTGCGCTTGCCAAGTTAGTAGGTACTCCTACCTACATCCGAGTTCTTTTGACATGTCTCTTAAAACAAATTTACATGATTGTGCCTANGATGATATCAAGGATTCTCTGCCTAATAAAATCCCATCCATCTTCTGCATCTGAAATGTCACCTGGTGGATACTTCGCAAAATGAAGCACCTCCATCCAAACAACGTGCCTGCAGATTCTCCACCTGTTGAAGATTTCACAATTGCAACACATTTCCCTGCAGTCCTTTTTCACACATACTGTTACCCCCTCACCAAGTTCTCTCAAAACTCGAACTCTCTCCGTACTTTCCGCTTGGCTGTTGAGCTCTGCAATTTCATTTTCAGCAAATATGAAATCAATGTCAACATCACCTTCAACACCATCATCAACAACATTTGCAGACTCTACAATTTTCTCTATCTCCTCCATCTCTACACCTTCATCCACAATCTGAAATCCATCAAAATACCCTTCTCCTATCATCGCCTGTATGTCTTCATCATCTGTCTTACCCTCTGCCTTTTCTTCTCCCCACTTGTCCTGCTCAAGCTTATCCTGTTGTTTCTTGTTATTCTTGCTCTTCTTCTTCTTATTCTTCTTCTTTCCAAGAGTGTCCTCAGAGTCGCTTGCAAACCTTTTCACAGCTTCTTTAGATTCGTCACGATGACAACGCCTACGTAGGTACATGTGTAACTTCTCATTCGGACGTGGCGAAGGTGTATTGTTGCGAAGACGATTATGTATTCTAACCTTCATTCTTTTCAGGCTGGCATAATCAAGAGTTGCAAGCACCCGTGCACATCCACCTGGATTCCTCAACATGTTCCTAATAGAATCAACCGACATTGATAGCATTTGCATTGCCATAGGTGCCCCAATGGAATATTGAGCATCTTCTCGAAGCATCAACTTGAGTTCTGAAAATATACATGAGATTGATGGTAACGTAACCTTGTACTCAACGCATTCTTTTCCCAGAACACTGTGAAGGGGTACCTCCTTCTCAACCACATTTCCAGCCTCATCAATTTCCGTAACAGTGCACAAACAATAAAGCCAGTCAGGTGCAAAGTTTCGAGATACTCCTTCACTAATATGAGCATCTGGGTCTGGAACTTTGTACTGGGAGATGCTCCTCAATACATTGTACGCATTTCTTACCCTGTCCCGATTGGGCTCGATGGCAATGTTACTGATTTCATTTTCTGTCCGCATTCCATCGCGTGCTGCGGCTAGAAGGAAGTACAAAGGGTTCTTTGGTGGAGAATTTTCTGAATATCCGTAAGATTTGTAGATAGTCTTGTGACATTGTTTGATGAATCCACCCCGCCGCTCTCCTCCTTGAGTACTCGCCACTTCTCCCGCCCGTCCAGCACAGACACCTCCAAGGTGGTTTGGATTTTTAGTCAGATATGTCTCCTTAAGATGCTTACTCAAGTATTCACCATATTCATCGATTAACAGATCAATTGCCAAATTAAAAGTCTCATTGTCATCAGGTGCGATGAAGGTCATCATAAGCAGCAATCCGACAATCTTGCCAACAATCTTCCTTGGCACACCATCTTCAATCAATTTCTTCGGAATAGATCCCTTCCCACCCCGATATCCACCTCCTCGCAAGAAAGGCATACGGAGACAATGGGCAAGGCACCGCCTCAACTCCAAAACAAATTCCTCGAGGAGTTGTCTCACTTCATTTTCATTTCCAATGGCACTACAAAGGGCTTTACCTCCATCAACAAGTATACGATTTCCATTTCCACCAGCATCTCTCAAGAGGTTCAATGCATGACGTAGAATGATTCCTGCTGCTTTGGAGTTCTCAGAGCGAGCTATCACCATTCCTAGAATCCAGTATCTATGGTTAAGGTCAGAGAATCCAATATGTCCGACCTGCCATTCATCCGCAGCGGAGACACCCATAAAAAAGTCCATATCAAGCTGAGCTCCGCCATCCTGATACATTTTGGTAGCCTTCTCAGCACGCAGCTTCGCATCATCGTATTTGAGCAGAATATTTCTGCAAAAGATGCTAAAGCAGAGAGCATTTCCTGGTCATCATCAAACATGTTGNGTATTTGAGCAGAATATTTCTGCAAAAGATGCTAAAGCAGAGAGCATTTCCTGGTCATCATCAAACATGTTGCCAAGATTGGGTGGAAGATCAATGCCTACTCCGTCAACATTTCCAAAATGACCTATATCAGCGTTTCTGTGCATAATACGATCATCAACTTTATCAACACGAGCATTATTATTTTGGTTATGGCGTTTGTTAGCTCGGCGTAGACTATGGGGTGTATTCAGCGGAGATAGAAGGCGGACTGCCCTTCCTTCTGGATGTCGGGTTGGAGTGTTATTATTTGCCGTAGCAGCATGGTCGGGAGCCTTCTCACTCATAATAACTTTACTATTATTTCTTCCTTCAAAGTATTCCTTCTTCGAATTTTGGCGGATAAACTATTATCGAGCGTCTGCAATAATTATTGCAGAGTAACACGCGGATAAGTAATAATAATAAATAATAACAAAATAACTGCATATAAAAAATTATGACAAAATATACGTCCAAAATAAAGTTCCACTCCTCCATCTACGACTCACCCACTTCCTTGTCGTCCACTGCCGGTGTGATTTGGTTTAGATAGTATTACTATGTTGATGTATAACTTGGCTTGTGCAGCTGTAATAAATATTTTTTTTGTTGAGGTGTAGTGGAGGCGAGGGAAGGTGGGCAGCGGGCAATATCAGGTGAGGGGAAAAAAAACACGCGCGGTACATAGGTACACATGTAGTACGTACAGTGAGAAAGCGAGTCGGACATGGTACTGGAGTGACATAATGGTACCGAAAAGACAGCCGTTCTCTCATCTCCTTACTTCAGTTTTACGTACCAATTCCTACGTTATGTGCTCCGTAAAAAAGCTGCGGCGGATCGCCCTGAAAAAGCTGCGGCGGATCGCCCTCCGTGCNATGTGCTCCGTAAAAAAGCTGCGGCGGATCGCCCTGAAAAAGCTGCGGCGGATCGCCCTCCGTGCGCTTTCAAACGCTGAAAACCCTTGCAGCTTGCTCTGTCGCCTTCAACATGGAGGATGATGATGATGATACAAACTGGGGTTCTGGAGGTACTTCTGTCCCTTTTCCAATAATAACACAATGCGTGGTGTCTTCGCTTGCCGCTAGGCGGATTTTCAATATTCTACGCGACAATGGCGATTTTTCATCATCATTATTTGTTGTTGGGGATGGCTGTTTAGATTTGACGCGGCTGAACTTGAAACAGTTGAAAGCAGTTGCAAGAGCAATGAGAGCTTCAGAAGAGTTCAATATTCCGAAATCAGGCGCTAGAAAATATGAGTGGGTAAACGCCATCGCTGACTTTTTCCGACAATCTCCTGACAATGGTTTACATACTTCAGCTGGAGATGCTGTCGCCAAAGCCCGGAGATCTCCTTCCAAAGTAGCTTCTCAGAAGGCATCTACCCAAACAAAATCTGCTGCGAAAAGACAAAATACAAACTCTACTAACGCGATTGATTTTGACGAAGCAATGGCAAGAGGGTTACAACAACAATACATGCAAGATGGCACGAGTCTTTTCGTGGGATTTGGTGGTACTCTTACCTCAAATACATCATTGTCAACTTCATTTCCGCATGTAGCTGCCCCCCAGCACATGTCAATCGTACCAAATCATGCCGCTGTTGCTGGTCGCAAAAGACCAGCAATTTCAAGTAGCAACGATGTCAAACAACCAGTGAAGGTGAAAAAGGAACCACAACACCATGCGACCTCGACTAATGCACATTCATTGTCACATGAAGAAGACGGTGACCGACCTCGTGACACTCGCGAATCATCGTTAGTTGACACGATGCGAAGTATGGGGTTCACTGATAATCGGGAAATTCTTTCTGGCATACGTGCTGTGGCAGCCCAACGAGAAGGAGGCTCCGTCGTTGCTGCTGCCGGCTGGAGCTCACAGGACCACGTAGAAGCAGCAATGCTGTGGATAATATCACAAAGAGAAGAAGCAGCTGAGGCTAGAAAAGTGGATGAAGCGAGATTTTCTTCAGAAAGGGTAGATGCAGAAATGATGCAACGAAGGAATGACGAGCGAGAGCTAGAAATGATGAGCTCTGGCTTGATAGATTTACTTGGATCGGTTGAGGAAGAGTTCGAGATTTCTTCCAGATACTTTCCCCACTCTGTCATTCTCCAAAGCAGAACAACTAAGCAGATGTTCGCGACGATTTCATCATTGAATGATTCGGTCAAGGCAACTCGTGCAAGGAAGGAAGTGTTGAGGTACCTAATATTGGAGAAGAAAGCGAGTGATTGGTACGGTCGTGTTCTCCCTTATTCATTTTTTCATTACTCAGCAAAGTCTCGCTTTGAAAGTTGGGCCAAGGAACTCCTGAAAACTTCAAATGGTTACAGTGACCAAATTATTCAGCGTTTGATGAAGGAATGTGATGAGTTGGAGAGAGCGTTGTACAATTTATCGGAGCAAGAGGAGGGAGGGGTAGCCAACGTGCCGAAAGTGTTCATTCACGCCCAAAGAGATGCAGCGAAGAAGGGACTGCCTACAACGGAGACGCGGGATCTTGATGACGAAATTGAGGTTTTAGAGCATTTCTCATCCTTGAAGACAAAACCAAAACAACCAGTTGATGTTATTGAGATTTTATAGAACTATCTACACTCCCATCACTTAGTACATACTATTGATTGTGACGAATGAAGTAACACATAATTATCGAGAAGTTATGATTTCTATTTGCCATGAAAATATTTAACAAATCCCGAAGCTCCATTGACTGAAATCTGATTGCGACTGTATGAAATCTGAATCGTCGTCTTCGACAAAGGTAACATCTGTGTTGATACTTGAACTAACGTCTCGACATTGATTGCCCATAAGATCATGATTAAGACCTTGATCTTTGTCATCTTGCTCTTTGTTTTCGTCAGTGGCCCCATGATTTAAAGATGCCAAAATGTTCGCAACAAAGAGTAGATCGTCCTCCCCACCAGAGGTTTCGTCTTTTTCATTCTTCAAGCTCAGCTTATTTCGGTATTCCTCTATCCTATGCTCTTCCGCCTGTTGAAGTTCTTGCCAAGGTAAATCTTCTCCCAAATCCCACGCTGACACTTGCATCGCGTTCCTATTGCCAAGAATCTCCCGCGATACTTCGAGCATCTCATCAGTAGGGTAAGGTGAGTAGTCAATGCCAAAACTGTCAATCATTTCTTTCAAGCCCCCATATCCTTCATAGTCAAGTGCGTAATGCACACCAAGGGTACCGCGTTCTAACACAACACTCTTTGAGATGGTGCCACCACGAATGAAAGATGCAATCGAAGCAGGTATATAGCCATATGTGGCGGTTCCACTTCCGTGTCTAGAACTGGGATGAAACTCCATCCACCCACGGGTGACTTTTAGGAAGGAAACAAGCTCATTCATTTTCCTAGCACTCTCTTCGTGGGAGTCGGCATCGTCCTCAGCAAGACGGCGAGAGCGCTTAGCGCCTTCGCGGGGCTTCGACATTAGCCAGGCTGGTCCCTTCTTCGTGTCTTTAATGGGAGGTTTAGACTCACCAGTGGACATGCTTTCAAGAGCAGAAGAACCACTTCGGGCCACAAGCTTATTTTTTCTGTTCTCCCAACCAGCTTTGGCGGCTTTAGCTCTGTCTTCTGCAGTGTAAGCCTTCTCCAGTTGTGGCTCATCATCGTCTTCTTGCGGAATTGATGCAGGGTCTACACCAGCTAGAATTAGCTTCCGCCTCTCCCAGCCCCGTTTGGCGGCACGTGCCCTAGCAGCTGCACCGTAACCCTTCGCCCTGCATGGTTTCTTGTTGCTTTTGGTAACAATTTCTTGTCCTTCAGCATTTGCCTCAGCAAGCATCTTCTTTCGCCTCTCCCAGCCCATCTTAGCCGCCTCACGACGACCAAGAGGGAGAGGCTTTTCCTCCCCCTTATCGGCTAAAATCTTTGCCGCGGCAAGCATTTTCTTTCGCCTCTCCCAGCCCAGCCGGGCAGCTTCGGCTCTGGAGAGAGGTTGCTTTGGGGTCTCTTCTACTTCTGATTCTGCATCTCCACTGTCCACATCATCATTATCATCGGAAGATGAGGTCGAGCCCTCAGTATCGGTCTTGGATACTGCCCTAGTTCTCTTCTCAGAGATGGAAGCAGCCGTGTTTACTGACTGAGAGTTAGTAAGCTTCATCTTTTTGGCCGGTCCCCCCATTTGTCCTTGGTTACGACGTTTCTCCCACCCAATTAACGCTGCCATCCTTTTCTTTTCCACTTTGCTAAGTCTCTTCGCAATGGGCCGCTCGCACAACATGTGTGCATATAGTGTGCCGCTCTTTCTCGCCGCATCTATGCTCGATGATGCTGCTGTTATTTCTTCGGACTTAGAGGAGCGTACTGTCATATTCTTCTCTTCTAGACTGCAGAGCCGGTGTGCAAGCAATGGATATTCAGCAATGAAAGAAGCAAGGATATTGCAGAAAGGTGTGTAAACTTTTTTCAATGCTGTTCTTCGGTCTTTGTTGTCTTTTTGCTTTTTGCACCCCAGCGTTGCGATGCATCTGGTTCGCGTTTCGCGTTCGAGCTGTGGCGAGTTTCTCGGGATAAAAGGGACTGAAGTAAGGGGCTCCGCTGGTTACATCTACAACGTTACATTTATACATTTATTGCACGCACAGAAAAATAATGCTTACTTCTAAAACAGCAATCACTATACAAGCTACATCATCATATTCAATTTATCACTCAACCTTGAACTCAAAAACTTCACTACTAGCATCTAATGCTTGTGGTCCAGGTCCACCTCTAGTGCAATAAACCATCTTGACATCGCCAATGTCACGTACGAAGCAAGACTTTTCTAGTGCTTGCACCAGTCCTGAATCTAATTCAAAAGCAAGGGCTTTGGTGACCATATCTTTATTATTCACGAAGCCTCCCATGAGATCTTCACCTTTGCACGGGTAATATTTTAGCACCAAGGCCAATAATTCAATGACATGTTTGTCAAGTGTGTATAGAACAGCATTTGGACCAGCATCGAATGTGTAGGCAGCTCTAATTTCACTTGCCCAGTCATTGTATCTATGAACCAATTGGACAATGCTGCGTGACACATCATTCATGTAAAAGATGGGAGGAAATGTATCCAAGCAGGTCGCATGGAACTGATTTGAGTCCATCATAGTGACTTTTCCAAACGCTTCAAAATCCTTTGCTCTGATGGCCTCCTCAATGATCTTCATTCTTTTCGAAACGACCTCTCTTGCACGAAAACCCAATAACTCTGAAGTTGCGACAGAAGTAGACATTCCGGCAGTACTTGAAGTTTCTTTCTTGGCATCCGAAACAACGCATATAATTGCCCTCATTTCTCCCCAATGTGACTCATCAGCAACTTGTTCCGCAATAGAATCTGACCAATCATTCTTGTTTCCGCCTGCACGCCATGCTACAAAGCCTCCATAGAGAGAACGACATGCCGATCCAGAGCCCTGCCGTGCTATTGCAGTGAATTCACCGGGATACGTCTCCTTTGCCCCAAAGAGCTCCACCAAAGCCGCTACAAGAGCTGCATACCCAGCAGCACTAGATGCCAAACCAGCTGCAGTTGGGAATGTGTTGTAGCTAGCAATGTAAACATGCATCTTTTTCCAATCATCCTTGTACACAATAACTTCTTTTGTGATAGGATCTATCTTATCAGTTGCCAAAGCACGCACTCCATCAACACAGGCACGGAAGCGTTTCGATGTGGCTGCATCCGCCTCTTCACTGCCATTAAGCCACAGACGATCTTTGTCGAAAGCAAGTGAGGCCGATGCACTGGTAACAGCACGTAAATCACTTTGATCGAGAGTTAGAGATAGAGAGTCATTGATGGGCGTGTTGTAGTGAGAGTCAGCCTTGCCCCAGTATTTAATGCAAGCAATATTCGTCGGAGCGGAAACGGTGGCCTTATGGATGATAGGACTGGTGTTGCCATTGGCCCTGGGCACGGCCACAGTGATCTTCTTCGCTGTCATGGTTACATTAATTGTTTAAGGGAAACAAGCAAGGATTTAAGGATGCGATGGGTGATTGAGCAGCCGGCAGCAGCGGCGCCGATGAAAAGATTTTCCTATCGCTTTTCGCTCGCTCGCTCTGCACTTTCATGTCCGGTTGCATGCCACAGAGGACACCGGGCGGATTCGGACAGAATCAGAGTTGTCCCTTGGTACAATTTCATCACTATCTTCCTTCTTCCTTTCTTCCTTCAACCTCTCTTCAATCCAGCGTTAATATAATGACACGTTGCAACTGAGCATATATCAAGATCGTTAACATATTTAAGGAGCAGAACTTGATAATGCTTTGCAGTAAATTATCTCTGAGTATATTACTAAGCTACTCGGTGGCGTGTCCTGCCGAGGCGTTTTCAGGAGTTCGGCCTTTTGCAAGTCGTCACACAACCATCAATGGAAATTATGATGGCGCGTCATGGAGCAGATCTGCATCAACAACAGCGCTTCTTGCATCTAGCAACGATTTTGCATCTCAGGGCGAAGAAGATGAGGATGACCCACTTTTGAATGATCAACGAGAAGGTATGGCAGATGCTTTTGCCGCATTAGATGGACTAACTGCCGATGACTTTGATGATTTGAAACCATTGTCTTTACTTGGAGATGCCGCTATCAGTAGTGCAACAACCGGGAAAACCAATATGGAACAATCTGCGAAATTATTCATGGAAATGCAATCAGAGTTATCTACACGGGGAGAAGAAGGAGTGTATGAGGATATCATCGGTGATTTGTCTGGTGATGTTGATGATTTGCAAACTTTCTCAGCAGCAGTGCCAGAAGATGACGTAACGGAATTGGGAAATGCTTTGGATGAAGCTTCTATACTCAGTGATGCAGATGGACTTGGATCAGGCGATGATTACTCCGGAGCGCTTACAACAGCGGATGTCACCAATGATGTATTAACTCAGGATGTTGAACCTTCTCTTTCAATGGAAGATTTCATGTCCAAAGCGGTGACAGAAGCATTAACGGAAGTTGCCGCAGCCGAAGATCTCACAGGTGACAATACATTATCAAATACGAGAGAGACAAAAGACATTGCTATAGCTGCTGAAAAGTTACTTGAAGATGAACAGTTACGTAAGGAGATCGAGGAGATCTTCGACAGGGCCGGAGAAAAATTAAAAATGGAAGTCGCTGCAATGAAGAAGGAGCAAGAAGCAGTCACCAAGGTTGCTTCAGACCAGGGTTTAGAATATATTGAATCTGAAAAGCAGCGCCTCTCTGAGGCAGAGGAGAGTGTCTCTCGTTTGATTCAGACGGTAGCTGCTAGAACAGATGAGGTCCAGAAAGCTATGGAAGAACTGGAACGTGCGAAGAATGAGGCTGGTGATGGCAGCGGAGGTGGTATTGAAAAGACAGCATTGGCTCTAAAGCAGGGGGGTGTAAGTTGACTTGTGATTTTTGCGTTGTGTGTTCGTAGCTTGTAACCACGCCCTCACGACTATTCTCACTTCAATTCATCAATTCAACATAGCTCATCAAACAAGCTTCTTTAGTAGGAGGTTTGCTATTTGGAAGTCGGGCATTTACTGAGACAATTTTAGTTTTAGGAAGTCCGAATGGAGGTGACCATGTCTTAGCGGCAATAGCACAAGCAGCTATTGCTTTGGTATGCGTAGGTTATTTCTTTTTTAAGTGAAGTATTTGAAGAATCCATAAGATGAGTAGGTAACTCCCGTCCCCGTTTTTTTTCCAAGAGCACCCGTCCCTGCCTGTTAATAGGGAGTCCTCGTCCTGCTGAGGCCAACACCACGCCCGCCCACCACACTCCGTCATTTTTTATTTGTCGCTGCAGCTTGCCGTAGCCAAACAAACACAACGGATTAAGAGGAAGGTCACTGGAACAACAACTCGCAACCATGGGGCTCACATTCTCAAGGTTGTTCGAACGAATGGTGAGATAAGCTACGGCGTCGGGGCCGTGAAAAAATCGGCGCACATCTTGTGGACAGGAGCCAACAGAGGCCGGTTCGTAGCCTTCCCACGTTCAGCCAGGCTGCTCCAGCCTCACTGAAAAATAACGACTTCGCACAGGTGGTTTCGCCCATTGCCTCTCTCCCTCAAAATTACCGTCCCGTGGGGTGGAGGTAGATGAGGGGGAAGGGGGGCTGGTGGCAAGTGACGCCTTACTGCGTTAGATATGCCGGTACAGCTTTTTCATTTGTGGCGGCCGGCTGTCGTGGAGGAGGGGGCATTTTTTGAACAACGCCTCAACTGGAGCAATATTCTGTTCATTGGGGGAGGACAATTATTATAGCCAGTCGATGTATTGGGCCCGGAGGACTTTCATGTTTCTGAACGCGTTGTGTACTAATTTCGCCGTTGTACAATTTTATTCGTCGCTGCTGGTCTTCAAGATTTTCTCTTCATAGAACTTTCTCACCTTTGAACTCCCTCTTATTATTTATTCCACCAATATTTTCAGTTCGGCAAGAAGGAAATGAGGATTCTTATGGTCGGTCTCGATGCCGCCGGTAAGACCACCATCCTCTACAAACTCAAGCTCGGCGAAGTCGTCACCACCATTCCCACTATCGGATTCAACGTCGAGACTGTAGAATACAAGAACATTTCATTTACAGTGTGGGATGTTGGTGGACAAGATAAGATCCGCCCCCTCTGGAGACACTACTACCAAAATACACAGGGGCTTATCTTTGTCGTGGATTCCAACGACTCAGACCGTATTGATGCCGCAAGGGATGAGATGCACCGAATGTTGAACGAGGACGAACTTCGTGACGCAGTGTTGCTTGTCTTCGCCAACAAGCAGGATTTGCCCAATGCCATGTCAGCTGCAGAGATGACAGACAAACTTGGATTGCACGGATTGCGTCCCAGCTATCGTCAGTGGTACATTCAGGCTTGCTGTGCAACTACTGGTGATGGTCTCTACGAGGGATTGGACTGGTTGTCTGCCACTCTTGTTAAAAGGAAGTAGATATTATGATTTGGAAAGGTTGAATTTATTTGTGTTAGAGTTGTGGGGTTTATAGCTGGAGTGTTTTTAGGGATATTGATTGACCAGAGCAATTCATCATTAAATTAATTTCCTGAGAATTCTTTGATTTTACTTTTTGTACTGTTCATCCTGTTACTTCTACTTACCAGTCAATAGTGAATGAATGCGTCATGCAGGGTGCGGCAGGAGTGCAATTAAATTCTTTGGATTTAAAAGATATAATAAAACCCAAAACTTGCTCGTACAGGAGAGACAGATACTCACATTCCTCTCAAACGGTCGAACACAAGATAACTGGACGAACGATCGAACACAAGCAGTCACCACATAAAAATGATGTTGTCAGGAATGAATCTCCTATTACTTGAACCATTTTACTTAAATACATTTACGAAAGAAGAAACATCCGTCTACCCCCGAAATCTAATTACTAGAATTCTCTCCATCAACAATCGAAGCACAAGAGCCAGGACCTTCCCATCATTTGATACATATTGCTCATTTCGAACATAGTGGAAGTGTTTCAGATGCTTCTACAGCAACATAAAGATAGAAGCAGAAGAAAGAAGGGCGACAGCTGCTTTCATTTCGATCTTGCTCCCCGGATTTGTGAAGCACGTTGTTCCTGGCATGTTAGTAGTGGAATAGACCAATCCATTACCTCCATCTAATCCACCCACATATTCAGGTGTTTCTGCTGAATCTGGTACAGGTGGCGCCTGATCCACATCAAACAAGCAAGTGCATCTATTTCCAACACTGAATTCAAAGCCTCTGTACGACTGCAGGTTGCCAAATCTTTCACACTCCTTTTGTGCACATGTGATCGCGTCAGGGAAAGTCATAGTTCGTTGCAAATATGTATACATCTTCCCTCGACTATCCTGACAGGAACCCTTGCCTAAGTTGCGGTAGCCTTGGACTTGTTCACCGACGCCCCAGACTTCAGCAGCAGCCTCGACAGCTGATGGAAAAAGAATGGAGGCTATACCGAGCAAGGCGGCGCATGGAAGGAATGAATTGGATAGCATGGTTTATGGGGTAGCGGATAGCTCTAGTAAGTTGCAAGTCAGATGCGGCAGCAGTATTGTACGAGATCATTCCGGCCAACCTACATACCAGCGGGCTTGCTGCCATGCCTGGGTCACAAGTCGTACAAAAGTCGAGATCCGATTGAAAGTTGAAAGGGCTGATTGAGGGCTGGTCTGGTGGTCTGGTATCTACCAGTGTGCTCTAGTGTCCATGGCCCAAACTGCGTCCCAGGACGAAATCGCGTCCCAGGACGACGTTTTTTGCAAATTTTCAAGTAGCCATATCTCGTGACCTTATGGGTGGACCCCAAAATTTTAGATTTGGTATCAACACACCATTACCCCATCTAT
>JALLBJ010000993.1:0-10224 GCA_036940105.1 Skeletonema potamos | reverse complement strand
CGGGGCAGTCATAGAATGCACCCCATCCGATTGATTCCAGCTTGTCCCCAAATGTCATATCCACCAGATTGATACAGCCCAAAAATGCCGTTTGCTCGACGATTTTGACAGATGGCAGGTTCATGCTCCTCAAAGATTTGCACCAAGCGAATGCACCAAATCCAATTGTTTCCAGCTTGTCACAATCAACATCCGTCAGGGCATAACATTGATAGAATGCATACGCCTCGACGATTTTGACGCCTGGCATTTTTACTCGTTTCAAAGAAGGACAATCTTCGAATGCCTCTCCTTCAATTGTTTCCACCCCATCATGACACTCGAATTCAACGAGGTTAGGATGACTATGGAATGCCCTGAACGGAATGACTTTGACGGATTTATCTACGCGGACATGAGTGGCATTATCAGGAACAACATCTTGCCCTCCCATGTAGATGTGATAAATAATCTCTTGATCGTCTGCTTGCTCTGCCATCATTGAAAGATTGTAGCTGCTTCATTCACAACATCACGCTATTGTAGAGAGAGCTCGCCGTTGCGTTTGGTTGTTCTTGTTTCGCTGCTCGAAAAAATGGAGAACCTCGTCGAAAAGCGTATTAACGGGCACGCCCTTCAAATTATTGCGTTAGAGCAGTCAGCTTTTTATACAAAAACGAGGGGCTTTGCCTCGCTGTAGCCCGCTGAAATCTCCGCCGAATGAAGTCCAAAATAATCCGACATCAGCCAACAGCCATCAAGGCCACACAGGAACGCTCACATGATGGGTAGAGATTGCTCCGTTTCAATACACTAAAGCAACAACAACGACATCAACAATAATGGGGTTCACTTTTGGAACACCCGCGACAGCACCACCATCGTCCACAGGCGGTGGCGGCGGTGACACTTCCAGCAATAATAATGGTGGTAGTGGTGACAAATCACTCATCACCCTACCAAGCTATACCACTCTGTTCCCCCGAAGCGAGATTCAATCGAGGGTAGAGGATGCATTGATCATCGAAAAGATTGCATGCTAATAGAAGTATATGCAACATCAGGTCGCACTGCTGTCGTTGTTTTCGTTTGGTTCTTGTATCACTACGAAAAAAAAGGGCACCTCGTCAAATAGCGCCCCTTTGGGCACGCTCTTCGAATGATTGATATCTAAAGAGTAGTGAACGACGTTTTAACAAAAAGAAGGGCAATGACCTGCTCTTGCCCGCTGACATCTCTTCCGAAAGTTCGTCGGAAAACGGCTCCTTAAGGTGTTGGTACAAGTAATGCTGCTCGTGTCTGCTTGTCCAGAGAATGCTCCGTTTATCATAGCAAGAAGGATGACATTTCCTAGAAGAAAAGAAACGGAAAGGTTTTGTTGCTTAGTAGCTGTCTGACAACATGAGAGATGCATGATTTCAATTAAACTGGACGCAACTTCCAGATTCACAGTGTTATCGTATTGACGAGGTTCACGATAGTATGCTGTTCTGGCTCTATTCAAAATCGAGAAACGATAACACATTAGGAATGACAACATTCATCTCTGCACCGCAGTAGTGAATGTTGAAACTTTGAAGGTTTGAGTGAAGAGCGAGAGATGATGATGACAACTATCACACAGACGGACCGGACCAACGATAAGTACAGTTCATAGTAACCTTATTAATGTATTCGTCAAAACTTTTGTTTGAGGTCCTTATGTTTGTGCATCAGATATTCAAAGCGAATGTATGACCATATCGCAATCAGAGATGAAAGACAGAAAGAGGCTGCTTNTATGTGGTTACAAGAATGGAAATGTATTCGGCGCTTTGTGCGGAAGTGCCTGTTACGAAGGATACGTCGTTTCAACATGATTTGATGGAGTCGGTAAGTCAGTAGAGTATAATACCTTTCGTTGTGGGAGCAATTCTTTCTTCCTACGCTTACTTAAACAAACATGCGATACATTATACAGCTCAAAAAGTCCGAAAAACTTATCATGTGCGGACAAGCAATGAGCCATTGTGTTCATTACACAGTCAGAGATTTTGCAGATCACTGGCCCAAAGAAGAAATGGGCAAATTGGTCATATTGAAGGATTGTGCATCGACAATTCCTGGATTTGAGGATGCTTCGGATAAATTTTTGAGTGATATGGTTGCTGCTGGAGTGAATGTTGAAACTACTGAGACTTTGAAGATTTGAGTAAAGAGAGAGAGAGAGAGATGAGAACAACTATTAAATACAAAGTTAAGAGACGAGAACAACTATTACACAGTCGGACCGAACCAAAGACGAGGGCGCTGAGATAGAAGCACAGTATTATAGTAACCTTGTTAATGTATTCGTCAAAACTTTTGTGTGAGGTCCTTATGTTTGCATCAGATATTCCAAGCGAATGTATGACCATATCGCAATCAGAGATGAAAGACAGAAAGAGGCTGCTTCCGTGCCATTGAAAAAAGGCTCGTGGCAACAGATCAATGGCAAAACGAGGAGAGTGGATATGTCGCTACAAGAACTTAATCTCTTAGTCTTGCTCCTTAAGAGATACTCTTACACATGAAGTGCTATTCGGTTGGAAGCGAGGAAAAGGACTGCTCTGGCTCTACTCAATCTTAAGAAACAACAATACATTTGAAATGATAATGCTCATATCTGCACCGCAATTATGACGGCACTCTGCTCTCCCCTTTTCATCCCCTTCAGAAGGCACGTCATTGTTGTCGCCGCTCAGCCTGCTCTTCCACAAAGCAAGCTCAAGCGTAGTTGCAGCCTCCTTCAAAAAAGCGCGATGCTTAGCTTTACAGTTTTCGATTTTGTGAAGAACTGATGTAATCCACATATATCTCCCTAGCCTTTTCTCCTGGTCCATTTTCACCATCATCAAACCATACCGAAAATCGTCCAGCGTCTGTATTAGGAAGAACTCGATCGATGCGTTTGATTTCTTCACTCATTTCATCTCTCCACTTCTGCAGATGTAGAGCGGCTATAGATACGCGCACGAGTGTCGAATTCTTGTACGAGCTTTGCATGGCATAATGGCTTGTGTTCTGGGATCATAGGTTACTTATTATGAACGCCCTATTCGGTTATTATGAACGCCCTATTCGGTTAATAGCACGGGAAGTCGCCCATCCTTATTATTCCCACAGTCATTTAAGGAGAGGGGGGACTGAGGCAGGGGTTATACTCGTTTCACTCCGCGACCACTCTCCAATTTTCCGTCGTTGAGCGTGCCGGCATATCTTGCCGCTCTCTAGTGCTGGTTGGATGCATCCTCGCCGCCAGCAATAATCTTTCACAGCCTCCCATTTTTAGACGGAAATCAGAGTGGTCCCACGTCAGTCGATTGCATAGAGAGTTGTCTGCTGCAGCAATAACGGACAACAACCCTCATCGTCTTTAGCTCTAATTATTGCTGTTTTCCACACATCGACTGACAGTGTAAAAATCAAGAATTCTCAACACAAAACAACCATGTCGACCTGCGTAGTAGTGATGATATTATGTGTACAGATAATTGTTCTAGGCACCATCAATGCTTTTACTGATACATACCCGACCCTGCTGCGACGGCGGGCACTCTCTACTGGATTTACACAACAAAATGCTGCAGATGCGCAGCAACAACTCCCTTCGGAAGACTTGCTATTCCTCGAGCGTTACAAGAGACGAAGGAACGAGGCAGCTCTTAAAGTAGAATCCGAGAAGCTGCAACGGACACCGTCGAATTCAACCTACTTTCAAGATCCCAAGAATGTTGTCACATCCATTCTCAATGGACTGTTACGACCACATACGCCAATACCATTATTTGGTTATGAAGTTCTATATCAATCGTCAACTCCAACTTGGCAGGATGTGCTTAGAAAGAGTGTAGGTGCACCAGTTGATGCACCAACGGAGCTTATTTATCGTGCATTGTGCACATCGATGGAACGTAAACATAATCAATTTGGTATCTTAGTTGGGCTTGGAACAGATCACAATGTTGGTACAATCTCCTCATTTAAAACTCAACAAGGAAATGGCAATAATATCAATAATGATGATGAGGAATACTACACAATTGAATTCCCATGGGACACATTAGATTATTACGATGGCACAGCATGGCTCGAATGTAGATTACGTGACAAACAATCGGATGAACTCTTGTGTGTGTTGGGATGGTCTCTTGAGAAATCATCCGATGGATCATGGCTCGTAGATGGTATTGATTGGCAAGATTTTAGAGAGAGATATCGTCCTGGCGTTGGACGCGAGGAGTGGGAACGCATTTGTGGTTGACGTCCAAGTTCTAGGTGTGTATAATATGAAGTGCGATCACCGGGTCACATATTATGTAAATTATATCTTTTATGACACAAAAGTAGCAGCGTATAATATTCATAGATTCATAGGAGCAGAGAATCAAAAAGACACTTGACGTTTCATAGAGCGTCGTCGATTATCCACCGACACGGTTCTATCACCAACACTCGATGTTATGGACATAACATCCTCACTCATTGTCGTCTTTGTAATAGCCGTCTCGTTATGCGTACAATCGTCATCAGTATTGCATGAAACCCCCCCTCCTCTGGACGAAGAAAATCCACTTAGATCCTTTCGACAACGTGCTTTTTGCCATTTATACAGCATCTCCATATCATCTAGAGACAAACGATCCTCAGCTGTCTCTTCAGATGAAGGGCTGACCGCGATGTCAATTTGATGAGGAATTTTCTTCTTACTACCACCACTTGCATCCTTCGTTACATTCAATTCACCGCCGCTTCCTACTTTTCGTAGTGCAGATAGAACTTTCGTCTTGATTACTTTTGGACTGCAAGGCTTGCTTCTTGCCGAACTTTCCAGTCCTTTTGCCAATTCCTTTATTGAAAAGACACTCTCGCTTAGTTTCTTGCCACCCTTTCTTGGATTGCTAGTACACACCGGTACATTATGTTGTTGTTGGTGTTGCTGCTGCTGCTGGAATTGCCTTGACATATACTCCCCTTCAATACAATAATCCTCCTCCGTCACCTCCATACCCATTTGAGACAATGATCGATCTGGACGAAGTTCCATCTCAATGGGTGCAGAGTAATACCCCACAGAGTAGTGACCATCATTCTCTTCTCTGGGTCCACCACCCCGATGATAGCCACGTGAGAAGACATCCACATTAAAGTAGGTTGGTGGTGCAGATTTCCTAGCAGCGGCTGTCCCAGTCGTAGATGGCTTTCCAGACGGTGGAAGATTCAATGATGATGATGATAATGATGACCCCGCTACTTTCTTTAGACCAGTAAAAGACGAAGAAGGCTTGCGTGGTAATGTACCTTGTGATGATGCATGTGTTGATGACATTGACTGTCTCAGTCTAATCCAATGTTTCTTCTTCTTTCCACCTGTTGTTGTTGTTGTTGTTGTTTTGTTTTTCGACGGTTGCTGTGTACAAGAGGATGATGATGTTGATGATGATGATCGTACCATGTTCTTGTCAATCAATTTGCGTTCCACGCCAAATTCTTCATATGCCTTTTCTTGTGTATAGTTGTAATTGCAATCGTAATAATAAGAGCACGACTGATGTGGTTGCTGCTGAGAAGAAGACATCGTAGCCTTGTTGTTATTTTTGTTGTTGTCTAATAAATGTTCCCGTGATGAGGATGAGTACGAGGATTCAACCTCATTCCAAGAGTCTAACATTGCAGCTTTGTTGTCCAACACAAGGTTTTCTCCAATTAATAATTCGGATGATAATGACGTGTCTTCTCCTACTACCCCGCCATACCCAGCGTCATGACTGCTGGAGAGTGATGGAGACGAATTTGTCCTTGGTATGGAATTCTTGTTGTATTGTGGAGGCGAGGTGCGATTCCGATAGAGTGCTTTCTTGCGTCCATTCCTCATATTATTAGGTTGTTTGTCTGGTGATGACTGTACAGGAAATTGCTGCTGTTTATTATTGCTCCTGTGCTTCGGTGATGCCGGTGGAGAACATGGAGCCGAATGTGGTGGAGTGCCAGGAGATTTGCAAGCGGCAATGGGACTGAGTAACATTTCCTTAATGTGACCTGTCGATATAGTTGATCCGTAGGAGGCAGATCGTTCCTGTTGTTTGTCTAACGATGATGGCAAGAAGATTTTCCATTTCGCATCATTGGCGGCTGCGACTTTGTCGCTAGTTCGATTATTTTTGTTGTTGTTGCTGCTGCGTCCTCTCATGTTGATGGGTGTAATAAGGTGCATATGATGCATCGTGTGACCCATCGATTGGTTGGCCGCCGCTTGATCTAACAGATGCGACAATAGACCAGATAAGCCTCAAGTGCAACAGTGCAATATATAACACGCAACAGTGAAGAGACAAGCAAGTAAGTAGTATGCTCTATCTCAGCGCAAATTCAAATTCCAACGCATCAAACTCCTTTCCATTCAATTCGTGGATAGGCTACTCCGCGTTCCTTAGATAACGTCAGAACGGGAACACGGAACCGGTGGTCTAGGAAGAAGGGCGGAGTGTTTATCATGTAAATCGTTGTCGGCAAAAAGTGAGAAAAGTCGGATACATCACGACTCAGTAGATCGGAATGACTATCTTAGATGACATGCTTCTGGTAAACCAGAGAGTGCAGCAGAAATGCTTTGCTCTTGCATTGCTTGCACTCTATCTACAAGATCGACACCGAACACGTTGACCATAATGTTGTGTTCCTCTCCCCCTTAATTTTTAAACATACAGTGAAAGAGGAGAGCACAAGATATTCATATAGTTATGTAACAACAACAAATCATGGCTCCATCAAAAAAATCATCCAACAAAAACAAGGGCGAACAACAACCCTCCACACCACTACGAGCATCTTCTAACCTCACGCATCGACGTCATCACTCCATAGCCAATGATACCATCAATGACTATGTCGGCGGCATGAACGTTACCCCCATCGCCACCCCCTCGTCTGCCCCTCGCATGGGCCGATCCTCCGGCGGTGGCGGTGGTGGCCGACACAATCGTCACAACACGCACTCCCACATGGATCTCGGCAGCATGACGGATGAAGGACTGGCCGAATGGTCCATCGGATCTAAAAAGTCGGCATTGGCCATGGCTCAATATTTGGACAACGTCGAATCATCCGATGAAGTTGATGATATCTGCTCGTTTCAGGATGTTCACTTAGATGCTGCCGAAAAAGGCACCAATAATAATACTAATACCACCCCGGGTAGGAAACAACAAAAACAACAACATCTTCGACATCATAGCTCGGATAGCTTTGCCAGCAATGGCAGTCACGATCATCATCAGGGAGTAGTGGGAGCATCGGCATCATCCTCCTCCTACCGAAGAGCACGAAAAATGTACTACCTAATGCCCATGATGTGGAAACATCGCTATCATATAGCCGCATGCATTACCACCTTTTTGGTATGTGTGATTGCCATATCGGCAAGTGTGAAAAGTTCCATGAAAAATGTGAATTCTGAGGGGAATAGTAATTGGAAGGATTATGAACCGTTGGTGATGGATTTACCACCATCTTCATCATCATCATCGAAAGTGAATGATGACATGGAAATGGTGGGTCCTCCCTTGATGATTGAGGAAGATACAGATGGAGCAGCTATTGTTGGACCAGGAGGGGTGATTGAAGAAGATGACGACAAGTCCCCATCATCATCATCATCTCGCAAACCCTGTATGACTAGTACAGAATGTGAAACACGTGCTGACTTACTTTTATTTCCCAACTATGACGAAGGACCATTTGCGCAAAAGGGGTGTTACTACGAAGGCGATTTCGTCTATTGGGGGTATGGTTCCACAACTACCAATGATGATGAAAAGGATAATGATATTACGTTGGATGAATTGACATCAAAACTAAGTGATGGCAAGCATCGGCTATGGTGTGATGAGGATGAGGAACTCATTGCTATTGATAAGGTTGCGGCGGCAATGTCGATTGCGGAAGGGAAGGTTGATGCCGTAGAAGGGGATATTGAAGGTGTTGAATTTGAGGACATACTAGAAGGAGGAGGAGGAGGAGGAGATGAAGATGGTGTGGCGATACTGGGACAAAACTTTCCTGTAGAAGAAGACGATACGGATGGTAATGGTGATGCTAGTGCTAATGCTGATGGCACCGTGATGGTTGGACCACCTCTTCAAACTGACTCCAATTTTGAAGAAAATATTAGCGCCCAGTGGTATTCTACCGATACAGAACTTTACGCATCACTTATCATTGAGGGAATGGGACCTCATGAAAATGCAATGAAATTCTGTGAAAAGAAGGGTAAATCACTATGCACTTACAATGATTACTGCCCCGGGGGCACATCATCAAGAGTGTTTCAAGGAGGGCCAAATGGGTCATGGATTGAAAATTCTGCCGAATCCGAACAATGGGCACCGATACTGGCCCACAGTAGTGAATCAGGTGCACATAAATGGGTACAAATTGGAAAAATTGTCAATGGTGGTGATGCATCCGAAAATTATGGACAGTGTTGGATGTATGATGATTGGATGAATCGGGATGATGCCAATACGGACGATGTGGAGGATACGATTGAGGAGAGTCATAGGAGATTCTTTTTGTGTTGTGACGATTGACCTTAATAAAAATGGGATAAACACTAACTATTGTCGTAGAAAAGTGGATTAGAAGTATAGGATGATACAATCGCCATACTATTGGACAGAGTGTGAGTGTGGGAGAGTTTTATTTATTGTTGAAATTCGTATAACCAGGAAACTTTTCCAATCATAGTATGCTCCTTCAGTGACTAGTTCGCCTTCGATTCCAGTCAGCCTGTAGGAATTTCGGTCACATAGGTCGACGCGTCGATGAGGCCTCCCCACCGACGTCGGCGAGGGCTGGTGGCTTGACACTTCTTGCATCAGGAACGTCATCGCTCGTTTGACAGTTACAATCGAAGTTAGATATGAAACAGTGTGCGATTAGTATCTTGGCATGTGACCAAAAAATGTCTTCGTCAATCTCAATAAGCCCACAATCAACTCTCTTGGAAAGCACAGAAGCTGATTGTTGTAAGAGAACACGAACCTCATTGTATGACATTCGGTGGGTCGTGATGTAAGTTCTGATGCCATTATATATGAGTAGAGTCTCGTAGTTGGAGCAAATTTGGGAACAGTTGCTCGCAAGAAAAGGCGTCGTGCTGGCGAGGCTTGGTTTAATACCTAACTTTCTGTCACGTTCATTTTGCCAGAGAGCAAGCATTGTGGACACCTCAGTCTCGTCCTTTTGGTGAACGTCTTCCCCATCAATTGACAAAATGCGGTCACCAGGACATACCTTGTTAACTAAGACACTTGACTCTCGAACTTCTCTTATCACAGTCCCATTATTGTCACTGGCAAGAGAGATCCCCAATGTCCCAGACGGGACCGAGACTGTCAAGCCATGTGTGTAGTGTGATATAATTCGCCGTTGCATGCAGTATGATTTCATAACATTGAAGCTTTCCACCGGGATTTGTTGATGGCAACTTTCTAAATCATCATCCCACCACTTGAAGAATTCTGAACTATCCATGAATGAACGTTTGAGCTCCATTGCGTGACCTTTGAGAACTGACCAGTTTTTGTTGGTACTATGCAATTTTCCGTGATACTTTGTGTCGACGTCTACTTGCCTGAATGCTTGTTTCAGTAGATTCCTCATCTCCCTTTCTTCCCCTTTCCAGCTTAACTCGTTTCTTTCGTCATGACGTTTTGCACGTGCTGATGTTGTTACATGACATGGAGCAGATGCACTACTCGTAAATGCACTGTTCGATGATGTTTTGAATGGTGTAGGAATGCGATCAGGGGAGTCTGCTGGCAAAACGTCACAGAAAACGCTGCTCATTCTGCTTGTGGTCATATCAGAAACGACGCTGCTCCTTCTGCTAGACTTGTTACGTTGGGAAGGAGGTGGAATTTCGGTGGTCATCAGTGCATCAACATCAATGTCAATGTGGTCGTCCGATGCATTATTCATCCTCTCGGCCTGACGCAGACATGCTTTCAGTCTGCGCTGCTCCAGCCACTTCCGGTTGATGCAATGTACCTTAGGCATGGTTTCTTCGATGTGCGTTTGTTCCCTTCTGATATAATACTAAGATGACAATACAGAATTTTGTGTTCCATCATTTCTGGAAAGAATGAGTTCGGCTAAGTATCACAAAACACAAGTATCCAAGCTTCGGAGAAGTGAGGGCTGTAATGTCTTTGAGTTGTAGGTAAG
>JALLBJ010000986.1:0-30554 GCA_036940105.1 Skeletonema potamos | reverse complement strand
GCCGGTAGTCATGGTTGGGGGGGGGGGGTCGATAAAAGGCAATAGAGCAGTGGGAAAACCCAGTGTGGGTTGAAAGGGGGTGCCACCATCTAGAGTACTAGTACTACCTATCTATCGTTGTACAGTGCACAAAATATTCGACTGGGAAACTTTTTGACGCTTTCTTTGTCCCTTTTTGGAGGGAGACTACAATACGGATAATTCGACCCTACTAAGCTTATCAAGGTTGGCACGGCCGCAAAACTCGCCTGTCTCTCTAGAGAGAGAGAGATGTCGAGACATAATAGTAGATTACCAAGAGTCAGTCTACCATGAATCAATTTCAACTATTCTTCCCCCCCCTTTTTTTCTCACTAAAAACATTTTTATCTAGATAATATCCAATCTTCTTTTTTTACTTGTCGACTGTTTCCATAACAATCCACAATGTAGTCGTTACCCCCTCCTCTCCACCCCCCCCCCCCCCACTCTCCACCCTCTCTTTCTCTATTCACACACCAAGCGCAACCATCTCTCACTCAATTCTTAATCAAACATAAACTTCAAAATGGAATTACCAACACGAATCTCCATCCCCTCCTCAATTTCCATACGTACATTCGGTTCCAATCTATGTTCTCCCACAGTCGTACCATTGGTACTCCCAACATCTGTATAATAAAATTTGTATTGTACTCGACGACTTCCATAATCATTCTCATTCATCACCACTTCTTCTTCTTCTTCTTCTTCATCCACCGAAACCTTCCCATGAGTAGTACTAACCTCCTGATCTTTACTTAACGATATTCCATTCCTAATAAACTTTTTACCCTTGGATCGTCCAATGAAACATGGTTGTGTTGGTTTTGGTTGAAGGATATAACTTTGTGAAATGTGTGGTCCATTGGTAATGAAAATTTGGATAGAAGAAGAAGAGGTGGATTTGGATTTGACGAGTTTGCTGCTTGTTGAGATGACAGTGGTGGTGGTGGCAGAAGATTGTTTCAAATAATGATGTTCTTCGACTCGTTGTTGAGGATCTGTATTCTCTCCTCCCCCAGCAGAAGTGGCAACTGCAACTACCACCTTTTCTTCTCCTTCCCCTCCAACAATATCCTTGTCATCCAAACAACAACTGCTATTATTTGTCAACAATTCCCCCCTCTCCTTCATTTGCAATGCCAACTCATGCAATGTCAAAATATCCTCACATTCATTCTCACATTGTAGACGTAACGCTTCGATGTACGATTGAGTCCGATGAATTGCCATTTGGTGATATTGATCCAACGACCAATGAAGGAGTTGTTCCATGGTCCATGTGGAATTGGGGGAGGTAGTTTGGGGATATTTCGAGGGGGGGGGCGCTGCTGCTGCTGTTGTTGTTGCGGTGAAGGAGTCGTCCATTGTTGCTGTCGTCGCTGTTGATAATATACATCGGCCGTTTGTTTTGCTAAATGATAAATTTTGGGGTGATATTTTTTTGTTTGTTGTTTTATCGACCTGCCCTCTCCTGCTCTGGAGGCTGCTTGGTAATGATGTGCTTGTCGTCAATGCTAAGTTACGAATCGTTTTTCGGCGAAAATCGTATATTTCGTTCGTCGCCCCCCCTCTCGCGTGCTTGCTTGCTTGCTGCAGGTTGTTGTTGTTCTTGTTGTTTTAGGTCGTCGTCTCCAACGCGGTTGCGTGTCAGGCTGAGGCGCCTCGCTACTACAATACCACTATGTATTTCGAAACGATCGATTGTTTTATGACCAGAAGCCGGCCATCATGGTGTGTGTCAAAAAAAAAAAAAAAACGGTCATGTTTTTTTTAGGAGCAAGAAGAAGGAAAAACGAGAAGAAAATGCGAAAATTCCGGGAGAGGATGTCGCATCACAGAAAACGAGATTGATATTGATGATGTGTGTGGAATTGTTCCGTGGTAAAAAACTCTGACACTCGAGCTTGACACTTTGTAGACGTTGATGGCATTTCGCTGTGTCAAAGCAGGGCAGGGGAGAGGTTTATTGATTGTCCACTCCCTCTTTCCACTCGTTCGCTGCAATCAGCCGAAAACTACACCTATAAATCATTCTTCTTCTCGTATACAAGCCAAGGCGGCGGCATAATACAACAACACAACATCAATTCTATTCATCTTTCGTCTTCTCCGTAGCAAAAAACAAAAAGAACAGAAGCACTAGCACTAGCATCAAAAGCAGCACATAAAAATTATCAGTCGTCGTCATATCAAATCATCATGCTTAAACTTGCCAACATTGAAAAACAACGTTCACAAGATCATCTCTCCCAACGTTCCTCCCTCCTCCGTTCCCTCCTCCTCTCTTCGTCTCACTCGTTCTCGAAACTACCTTTATTACTGTCCATGTCGTCATCATCGTCATCATCATCGACGACGACACTATCGCATGACAAGACGAGTGGTAATAATAATGGCAGAACTTCTTTCTCTTCGATGACTTCTACTAACAGCACTCCACATACAAACAACGACAGCAACTGGCACACAACAACACAAACTCATATGGACATCCACACCCACAACTGGATCATGAATGATGACGATCGTATAGATAGATTCAGTGACAATTATTATCGATTTAATTGGGGATTGCATAAGGGGGGGTTAGTGTTGGTTGTCTTTATGGGGTTGATTGTGGTAACTTTTGCAGTGGTGGGGATGGCATATGTGTCGGATGAATGAGGTGTAGTGTATAGATAGGTACGGTACTTAGAGAGAGGAGGAGGAGGAGAAGAAGCAAGTTGACACACGGAACGGACGAACACACATTCAATCTTGGGGGTGGTGGAGAGGGAAAGAGAAATAGATATAATATATATGAGAAATGTGCTGCGCTGACCTCTGTCGAGAACATGGAATTTGTAGCAAACTCCTTTTTACTCAAAAAAAAGTCAAATATATTATCAATCACTTATTGTACATTGTGTACCCAACTATTCTTCTTCCTCTTAAGGGCCACATCATGACCAGGATGATGACTCTCACCATGGAATCCATTATAATATTAGGGCTGGATGCGTTAATCAAGTCAATAAATCCTTCTCCTCTAACTCAGGGTCTACCATGCTGTTGTTCCTCTCCTCCTTCTCTCTTTATATGTATGTTATTGAAAAATCCATCTGAATAATGATGAAAAGGGTTGGTGGTAGAATCATCATCATCGTCGTCATCAGCAGCAGCAGCAGCAAACTGCAGCAGCAATGTAAGTTTGTTGTCATTCTATCATAATTGTTCTTTCCACAATACATCGTCGTCATTAAACTCAAGATGTTTTCCATAATATGAATCTAATGTCAAGAGGGCCGCCAACCACATTCCTCTGCGCAACACGACATCTTTTTTCTCCAGAACTTTTAACGATTCATCGTCTTCATCGTCTTCTTCTTCTTCTTCTTCGACTGCCTCTGCTCCTGATGTTGTTGTTTTCAAATAATCCTGCTGAGTAAATGTTTATTTGAAGTAGCCAGATGTTTGTTCTTGTTTTGCTGCGTCGTCAGGTGACCTGCAGCATGATTCTTCTTCATTTTCTTCTCGGTAGGCACCACCAGGTAGGATGATGATGGTGATGATGGCGCTAATACATACTGCTACGTCTAAGTAATGAGTATGTGTCATCGTCAAGTATATCAAGCTAAGGTGAGTGCTGTGAGGCTGTTTGCTGAGTATTTGCCTGGGTACGACCTCGTACAAAATTATTGATTGTTTGAATTCCTACGGAAAGCGATTTCTACGTGGATTTTGTACCAGAGAGGAAATCCCTATTTGGATACTCACACGAAACTCATCACTTCATCACACCTTTGGCACTTCGCGCTGGGCCCTCCAAATTTTGGAGAACAGGGTCTCACATGGATTTATGGGTAAGTTGATACCCACTTCATCGGCTTTGATATTATTATCCAAGATAAAACAACTCGTATTCATCACCAAACTGCTGCTGGCTGTGTATCAACTAAATCCTCTCTAGAGCAATAGCTAAGAAGCAAACAAGAAACAGGCGATGAAGTTTTTCCGAAAAACGGCCTCTGGCAATACTACCCAGAGAAGCACTTCAAGGAATATAAATAATGGTACTTCTTCTTCTTCAAGACAGCAGCAGCAAGGAAAGAGTCGTCAACGCAGCAAAAGTGCTACCAGAAGCACCAGTTCTAGGACTACCTCTACTGGTCAATATCGAGAAGGAAGGAGCCGTCAACGAAGTAGTAACAACAGCAGCGGTAGCAGTGTTGATAATCATCAGCGTAATAGGAGTAGAAGTCGGAGTCAGCACAACGTTAAACAAGGACAGAAACCAACAAATGTCACGCGAAAAGAAGGAAGGAAGAATCGTGCTGCTTCGAAAGCGAGGGATGCATCATCAGTCGCATCCGATGATACTTCTCGCTCCAGTAGAGGTAGCTATAGAGTCTCTTGGGATGAAACGGTGTCATGGCATGAATATGGGAATGAGAATGAGAATGAGAATGATGACATTTCAGAATATACTGATGCTGAAACTGCTGTGAAGTCTGTAGTGGTGCCAGAGGTAGTTATGCCTGGAATTGTAAAATGTCAGTCGGTCGAATCTATCGACCACGTTGGGATCCCAACTTTCTGGGGAGTCAAGTCTTGGTTATTTGCGTATGATATGCAGACTGTATGCTAGTTATTCTAAAAAAATGCATGTATGAAAGTGCTGACGAAAATAGGTTGAGGTTGAATAAAAGTAGGTAAGAAGATACATCTACAACCGACCGTCATGCATGATATTCACTAGCTGTAGTCCCCGGTTAGCTTGTCGCAGCTCCAGGTACTGCTTGGACTGTTAGGACTTAGGTGTTGGTGGTTACACTCTTAACCTCTTCCTGGCCCACGTGCGAAAGAGACCAAAATATCTGCCGCCCATGGCGGCCGTGGGCGGCCGTGCTCTGTTTTATTTAACAGGGCAGTGAAAACACCGAAGCGTGTGCACTGATATGTTAACAGTGTAAATTAATATGATATTATTATTATTATTATCGCATAAAAACAAAGCAACAACATGAAGTACATCTGTGTTCACTTGCAAATATCTAGTACTTGCTTTCGTAGTTAAGGTAACATCGCTTATCGAGAAGGTCCTGTGAAGTCGAAATCTACTTCTCGCTTTCGCCTTTGTGTAGCTTCTCTCTTCTCTCCACTCACAAAAATGGACAGCGCAGTGAAGAAAATTTGCTTTCGTATTTTAAAATTTTCATCGCGGAGTTAGTACAACAAATTTCCGAAAGTACAACAAATTTCAAGCATTCGCATCTTCTCCAAAAATTTCTGTAACCAGCAACTCACAACAACCATCTCATTACCTCGCATTGAAACAGCTAGCAATTTAAAGTACTTAAAGCGATTTTCCTAGAAGTCAAGGAATCATGGCTTTTAAGAAGTTCCCCCGCAGCATTGATGCTGGTGACAGTTTCACGGACGGGAGTAGTTTGACCTCCCATAGCACTTCGTGGGAGCAGCAGCAAGGAAAGTACTTAAGTATCAAAAGCGGCAGCAGCGTACGCAGCTCCAGGAGACATCGAAGTGGCAGCCCTCAACGCAGCGTCAAAAGCGTCAAAAGCCATCGAAGCGTCAAAAGCAATCGAAGCGTCAAAAGCTCTAAGCAAATGAAGCCCGACAAGAAAACGAGAGAAGTTCTATCCAAGCACCTAGATAAGGTTATGCTCCAAGAAATAAAGAAGCATCGTGCTGCTAGCGTGAATAGTCCACGCGTGAGGGCTCCATCACCAGACACATCCGAAGACAGTAGTAACAGCAGCATAGATAGCGAAGAAGAATCATCGGAAGTGGCTAACGATAACGAAGATTCTGGAGCATTTTTTGGCTTCAAGGGTAAAGATGATGAAACTATCGGGAGTCTAGAATGTGGAAGTGATGATTCTAACAGCAGCAGTGAGGCTTCCGGCGGCATGGCATGCAGCGCGAAATGGATGCCCAAGCAAATGAACATGCAGATGCTCAGAAATTGTTCACCCTTTGATGACTTGGCAAGCGAATTCACAGATAGTTCGGATAGAGAACATGAGCGTCCACATGATGATAAGCTGCAACATATTGATATTTACGCAAAGACACCGTCGAGCTGGAGAGTGCGCATTTATTCAAAAATGCCTCGTCCAGACAGGTCTGATCATATTTTGGTGAAAGTACGGGTGAGTTGGTGCCATGCTAAAGCTTTTATTTTGGTCTTTTTTTCATTCGCCTCACCAAGAATCTACTGCGTCATGTAATCTCATCTGTACTTAGGCGTCTACGGTGTCAATGCAAGATTGCCTCGCAAGAGCCTCCGGTAACTCAGAACATCGAGTCCCTGGTCGACAAGTCATGGGAATAGTTCAGAGTGTAGGTAGGAAGGCTCGTAAAACCCACGATATCGTAAAAGGTGATCAAATCGTGGCTTTGACTCCCAATGGCAAGGGTAATGCAAGGTTTATCTCCATCCCTGCCAAGACAGCAATATTCATCCCTTCCGACATTCAACGTGATGATGTGATCTGCTTGGTAGAGAGTTATATGGCCGCATATCAAATGCTCAATCTAGGCAAGAATAATGGACTCCCACACACAGATTCAAAAATTCTGATTATTGGAGCTTCTGACCCAGTAGGACAAGCCATGGTGGAAATGGCCATAAAGGAAGGTGCCACCGTTTATGCTACTTCAGCAAAATCTCATCGGCAGCATCTGCTAAAGATGGGGGCAATTTGGTTTCCCAACAACCCAATTAAGTTAACTAAACTGAGAGGGAAGATGGATGTGGTGGTTGATACACTATGCTTGGACGGATATAAAACTTCATATGAAGCTTTGAAACGAAGTGGCAGGCTCGTTTGCACCATTAACCCCCCAAATCATTATTATGATGAAGATGCATCTCTCTTTCAGCAAATGCAAAGATACTGGTCTACATTTAATGCAAGATACATTTGGGGCACTTTCAATCGCAATGTATCATTCTACGATGTTCACAAGTCATTCGCAGACGATCCAAAAATGTTTGAGCACGAACTTCGGTATTTGCTTTGTAAACTCCGGAATGAAGAGATAAAACCAAAGGTTTCAGGCCGGATAGCCTTGAACCAAGTGCCCAAAGCTCATACATTTGTTGAAAAGGGTCTTCCTAATGGGACAGTTGTTGTCCTTCCTTGGGAAAAACTTGACGCAACACAACAGATTCCGATGGAGCGGCAACGGTAATTGAATTTGATGTGTGTTAGAATACAGGGAAATGTGGGACTCAGGATAGTCACTATGTGACTCATTCCGATAACTGAAGACTGACGTCCACACCTTTCAGCTCGTCTACTACGTGTACTTCTTTGCCTTTATCCTATTCATCTAGTACAATTAGCAGTTTTCTACGTCTGAGAACACGGGCACGGGACTGCATCGGTATTGCTGCTAGGTCGTCACAGGATCTTCACAATAATGTGTTATTTATTTATTTGATGACTGTACTTTGTGTGTTAGCAGGAAATTGATGTTTGACATGATATGGTAGTACATGCACTACTACCAAAAAATGTAATTCTACACCTCACTAATACCATTCTTTGGCGACGTCATTCTTCCCCTCTACAAACTAGCGTATTTTTACTCTCTCATGAAGGAATCAAAGAAGGTAGTATTAGTATCATTCTAGATCATCTTCTACATATTGCTGCTTCGTCTTCGCCAAGGTGACGACACCGACACCCTCACTCCTCCTCTTTAAAAGGCCCACCAAACCGAGTTCTTTGCATTATTCTCTTCTCTTGCAGTCTCGTGTGCTTACCGACCTACATAAATACTTTAAAAAGTAGCTCTCTGGAGAGTAATAGCTTGGCAGAAAAACAGATGTCGCTATGACAGCAAACTTGATGCCACCCTGTGCCCCAACTCGCCGATTTGATTACTTCACCACAAACATAATAATAATCATATTAATTTACACTGTTAAGGTATAATCAGTGCACACGCTTCCATAAACTCTCCCACTTCCTCAAATAACATTACATACAGTCCAGTCCATCGAAAGATCGTCGTCACAAATTAGCCGCAATGATGATGTTTTCTACGCCAAAAGCCCCCGGCTCGTCTGCCAAAAAACAACCGATGGCTTATTCGTCGTTGGCAGCTCCTTCTCCGCTTCCGTCCAAGTCGCTGTTTACGTGTTTATCAGTTCTTGACGAGGAAGAATCATCATCTGAAAGCGGAAGCCCGTGCATTTTACTTGATCCGGATGTCGTCAGCGACAGGCAGAAGGGATTGAAGCAGGACATCAAGTCACCGTCTACACATCGAGCTGCTCGCCGTACAACGGACTCCTTTCGCCCTGTGTGCTCTTTACAAGCTCTATCACGTTCAACTAAGAAGATTTTACCGAGAATGAGTTTCTCCAGCCCAAACGTAATGAGAGGAAAGACAAGCGTGCGTTCACAAACGGACAAAGCCACAAAGTCTCGTGACGTTGGAGTTTCTCAGAATGATTTGACGAATGTGAAGCTCGAAATGTTGACTATGCATCTTGAGACAAAAAATCAAGAGGTGTTCAATTTGAAATCATTATTACAACAGTCGGAGCAAAAGATAGTCATGCTCGAGTCAAAGATAACCACATTGGAAGAAGAGCTCAAACAACAACAACAACAACAACAACAACAACAACAACAACAACAACAACAACAACNCAACAACAACAACAACAGGAACAACAACAACAACAACAACAACAACAACAACAACAACAACAACAACAACAAAAGCAACAGCAACAACAAGTTGCGACTTTTCCGATCCTAGAGATGAGTTTTGGTTCAAATTCTGAATATAACACCGATCATGAGTCTCAAACAATGTCGTATGTGCCAGAGGAGATGCTTGAAGATTTAACTGATCAACTCAAAGATAAAATCCAAGCAGTTGATGCCCTTGAAAATGAGGTTGAAAAGTGGCATCATCAAGCGAATGAGTGGAAAAGAAAGTATCAAACAGTGGTGGAGCAAATGCAGAACAGCGCTATGTGTGATGATACAAGCGATGTCAACGTTTGCAATGATTGTGATCAGGAAGTGAGCGGTACAGAAGAGGAGGAATATGCCGAATCAAACGGTGTCGGCCTCGCTGTAGACTGTGAGAAAAACAGTCAAATGTCGAAGGTTGAAGAAATTGACGTGAGGGCAAACACTAATACAGAAAGTACAAAAGTCTCGAACCATGGCACACAAAGTCCTCTCGGACGTAGTTCGAGTGGCTCTGATAATAAGACGAAACACTCCCTTAGGTATAGGATTCCCCTTGGTGATTTGGACATTCAAAATGTCCAAACACCTATCCGCAACACCAAACGTCATAGCAGACGGCGCCAGAAGACTATGAGGTATTCACCTGCCGCCACTGACACCAAAGGCGGAGAAGTTTCTAAAGCGTTTACAGTAGATGATGCATCGGAAGAAAGCGTAGAGTTTGGAGAAGTCGGATACAAATTCAGAAAATGGTTTGGCAGTAATTATGGAAATTACAATGGGGAGGTGACAGAAATCTTGCCCGATGGAACAAGGCTTTGTGTATATCCGGCAGACCCGAATGGTGACGAATACCTTACTCTTGAAGAGCTGAGCAAGACGAAGCCTTTGAAACAACCCAATCATGACAAGGTGATAAGTTCTACGAACGATAAAGGTGATGCCATTCCAGCGGGCGCAGCCGAGAGAACTGACGTCGACCTCGCTTCGGACGGAGTCTTGAATGTAAAGAAAAATGTGCCCTGTCACATCTGGTGAGTACATCTTCGTTTCACTCCGTTGTTGTTTCAAATTGCTGACCTGAATGCCTTTCACATAACAGCAAGAACAGAAGAGATTTATGCGTGACGTTTCATTGTGGCAAGCACTCCTACTGCACTAATCATTGCGAGGTAAGATTGCTTATTATGAATGGTTAGACTGTTTTGTGGATGGCATCAGCTTATTTATATTGGCACATGTTTATTTCTTTTACCAAAGAAACGACTCGGTTTCAGCGCCACAGATGTGGATCCTAAAAAATCGCCTATCATCGCTTACTGCCCTGTGTGTACGCTACGCTGCGAGTGTAGCGGATGTTTGCGAAAGTTGAATTCCAAGCCCGGAAAATAAGATGCGTTTGTGTAATATGCTTGATGCTAGAGGTGTAATGATGGCTTTCAATGAAGCTTAATTTTGAATTGCTCGTCAGTGCAAAGGTAGCATTCTTCTAAACTAAAAATAATGATGTTAGGAAAGTGCTGCAGATTGTGACCTCCGCAGCAGAGTGTACCTCCAAGTGACGACGGATGGAAAATCTGGAGGAAGTATCATGTGATAAGTATGTATATTGGACGGACGTGTTCATGTGCTATTAACGACAGCTAACTAAAGCTCAACGGCCAGATTTGCCGTGGTGACACCGAAGCGTGTGCACTGATCATACCTTAACAGTGTAAATTAATATGATTATTATTATTATAAAGCTCAACGGCCAGCTGTTGCCGTGGTGAATGGAAAATAAAGAGGCTGTTGGGTACCGTTTGTCTAAGAGGTGTCTCCAGAGAGATGATTTTCATGACCTACCTCACCTTAGAATTACCTACACCTCAACGGCTGTTAGAATGGATAATTACAAGTATGGCTCCTTCTCCTTTGCGTCTCAGATTTCTGTCATCTTGGGTGCGCCAAGTTGGGTGGTGTTTCCGTCTCAAATGATGTCGGTTCGCGGCTCTCCACGTCGGAATAGTCCAAATTAAGATGCCCATCTTACTGACGAAATATTCTTTCTCCGTGCGTTGCGTGCAGTCAACTTACCGCTCCACTCACAAAATGTTGGAGGCTTTGTTGCAGCCGCATTCACCGCAACACTTTCGCAATCATATTGCCTTTGTCTCGTTATATTGCAACCATAATAGCAAAAATAAATGGAAGGAACAATGGTTTCATCACGAGGAGTATTACCAACCCGCAAGAATAGAGCGACCAAGGATGCAGCAGCAACGCAAGAACTTACTGCCGTCGTCAAAGGCAGCGGCATCGAGTCTCGTCAATTCAGTAGAGCGGACGATCGTCAATGTAGAGGAGGAGAACTACGCATGGATTACACATCGATAAATGATACTACAAAGCAGTCCTTCGTCATGGATGATATTCCTACCATCGACACATCTTCCATGCCACCAGCATACGACCGTAATCCTCCATCACGTCGAGGTGCATCACCCAGCATCATCACCTCACGAAGAGGGCGCTCACGCTCTCCTGTTGGATACAATACCCCATCAGGACCTAGCCGCCCATCATCACGAAATGGCAGCAGTGGACGTCCACTCAGTCGGAATGATATATCCTCGGCGGCCTTTGCCGCTGGAGAGGCAGCGGCGGGTGTCATGGACCCGTATGCGAGACAGCAGTCACATCCACAAATGATGCATGCTAGGTCAAGATCACCCAGCCCCGCGAGCCGATTCCCAGCATTAGATTTGAGCTTTGAAGTTAGTCCACAACAGAGTATGAGTTTCATCGATGGAAACTCGTTTGATTGGAATGCGGGAAGTGGATATCAACATGCTGCTGTTGGTAGGAGATCGCCCTCTCCTCAGCACCACCACTATCATCATCGTCGATCCAGCAGCCCGCTCCACGCAAGCCGTGCCTCAAGTAGAAACAGCCAGGCGTTATTCCCCGAACATCAAATCCTTTCCAGCCGATCAAGAGAATACTTTGGTACCAATGGAGGAAATAACAGCAGCTATAATAGAGGAGAACGACGCACCATCCGATCTCCTAGCCCTAACCCTAACCGATCTTCCGTCTTTCGTGGGTGTCCTTCTACGGGGAGTGTGGCCAATAGATTGCCTGCTGAGCTGATGTTGGCGTTGGATGATTCTCCACCGAGTAGTCCTGTGGCTCACAGGAAGAACGATAAGAAGTCGTATCAATCCTCCTCTTCAGCGTATGCTGCTGCTACAATTGATAAGGAACTTTCTGCCACCCATGATGTTGCCTTTGAAAATATCCAATTTGATGGAATCATGCCTGATGGCGACTACCTCTCCAACCTCTCCTTTCGTAAGAGCTATGACCTTGAACAAGTCTTTTCCTTTATGAATGAGAACAAGGAAGAGAAGAGCAGTAAGGATCCCATGAAGCTTGGTACTTCAAGTTTTGCCAACTTTGCCAACCAGTTGATGTGCAATTCGAACGAAGCCAGTGATAAGGTGAAACAACATCAAATTCAGAGTATTGCTTCTCAAAACTCCAACATGGGTTTGACTCCCATCAATTCATTCAATGAATCTCAAGAAGAGCATGTAGATGGAGTTGAGTTGGGAAGATTCCTTTCAACAAGTCTCCAAAATGTGCCTACCATGCAAGATGATGGCCACAATGAGACTGGAGGTCAATACTGGTCCTACAATCAATCTTCTGCGCCGGGAATGCACACCCAGACGCCACCTTCGTACAACGACGTTTACAATGAGGATATGAATGGAAATTATGAGCCTTCCTCCGGTCCAGGCCCAAGTATTCCTTCCCTCGGACATTGTTCACTTGCCACCAGCACGCAAATCAAGGTGTCAACGCGTCACACTGTTCATCCTACGATCGACTTATCTTGCAGGAACGACTTCTTCGTTTTGTTGCGTAAAATGGCACCAATCTTCAGAGGATTCCGCTTTACCCTACCTGAAATGAGTGAGCCTGCTCCAGAGCCCCAAGAAGGTTTCAAGACAGGAATCTTGTACCGCCCCACGGAGGGTCAAATAATCACTGCCAGGCGTCGTGTCAACTCAAGCGTTTGTGCATTTGGTGGAGTTATTGCGCACAGAGTCGTCTCCTTTGATGCTTCGAGGGAAGATGTTAAAGTTCAGGTGGAGGAGAAGCGTAAATACAACGAAAACCTTTCCATGAGATACTTCATGAAGGAGAACTGCGTATCGTGGGATGTCGAGTTGCACGACGTCATCAAGCCGTCTGAAAAGAGAGCCAAGTTTGAAGAAAGCAAGGTTCCTGATACTCCGAATTCGACCCTGACCAAGAATCCTCAAACATCTCAGTATTGTGCGCCTGTCACACCCGGCCAGGCTAGTGAAGACAACCAGGAAAGTGAGAAGAAAGGAAAGACGAAGTATCGATGCAAGTTGTGTGGCCTTCCAAAGCAGAACCACACATGCTCCTACAAGTCCAAAGTCGTCCGAAGTATCGGTACTCAAGTGTACCCTGTCGTCAATGCATTTGTTTCCAATGAGCCAGGACTTCTTGCTCCAGCATTGAGCGAGATGAACAACTTCACTTCAATGCTGTCTCAAGATACATCCGCTGCGCCTGCTGCTCATGTCTACCGTGTGCCTTACATTGGGGACAACGGACCCATCACTCCTGATTCGCACTGGTCGCCTACCACGCCCGGTGGATTGTCAACTATGTCATCCTGTGATCCAGGAACTCCCCGTACGCCCAACAGCCCCTACCACAGCCACTTGCGCAAACGCGACTATTCTGTCATGAGCAGGACCATGACGCATACTCCTGGAGGATACAGTCCTCGAGCCAAGCCTCATGATTCAATGTTCCGTGATACTATGGAGATAAAGTTTGAACAATTCCGTACAGTTCGTGTCAATGCAGCTGAAAAGGTGCTCCAGCCATATCAGTATCCTCTTGTGCCTACACCATACGATCAGAGGAAGGAAATGGGTGATACACTATTCGCCCTGTCGAAGGAAGTCCCCTCGTTAGCTGATTCTTGTGCCAGCATCTTGAGAGAGGCACGTGAAAGGGATGAATGGGACCAAGCTGTGGCAGAGTTAACTACGCAGGTACTTGTGGTGCTAAAGTGTGAAGAGGATGATTATACTTTGGAGGGTTTGATGAGGCACTTGAATGGACTTGGCATTGCATGCTAAGAATAGACCTCTTGCCTCTATATGTTCATAATTCACATTAATTCTAGAGATTCGCGATTCTTATCCTACAAAACCCTAACCCTATCTAAAATGTTTCTGTGCATTCCATTCACTAGTTCGTCAATATCGTCGAAGTCCAACGGACAACACGAATACGGGCGGAGACATGACATGATGCGGCAGAAGTGTCGAGAAAACATCTAACTTCTGGTTGTTTGTCATGCAAAGACTGGATATCTCCAGCGGAGCTAAGTAAGGCAATGGTAAGAAAAAGTACAAGAGAAGAAAATGGTACTTGTATGTTATTGTACTTATCATTCAAGTTCAAGCGGAGCGAACGTCCTCTGGGTTTGTCATGTGTAATCCTACCTCGGTGTTTGTGTTGGTGGGTGGAACAAAGTAATTGAAGGTAGGAACTATTCCTACTGTACATCGCTATTTGGCCATCGGGGATACTTAGGAGAGAGAGAGAGAGAGAGAGAGAGAGAGGTGTGAGTATTTAGAGTATCTGTCGATTTTGTTTGAACTATCTTGAACCCAACCACTCACCCCCTTCATACATAAGGTGTTATCAAGGAACGTAAGAATTATTTCCTGTTCTCTGTTCGGATTACAAACTCTCACCTCTACCTCTACATGACCTCGCCGGCCCTTTGTCCCATATGATCAGAAGTGCCGATGTTATGTACGTAACTGGTAACACTCTCACTTCTTACTTAAACTTACTGTGAGCCTTTTCAGATGTACTTTTTTCCAGAGCTCATTGATTTCGCTCGATGAAGACGAGGGTGGACCTCAAGAGGACTCGAGGAAAATCTTATCTTCTCGTACTTTCAATTTTTCAGCAACAGCAATGCATGCGAACGTTTTAGTCAACACCCTACATGCTGCAGCTTTCTCGTCGAGGTTAGATTCGCGCAAATAAGGAAGTGTGCAAGTGCAGCTTGTAGATTCTGATTATATGCAAACGAAAACAAGAACATGTTAATATGGCACATGAAAAATCTCTTCGAAAGTTACTGACTTATATTATGATGCAGAACTGAGCACAAATACAACGACTGACGACGGAGGCTAGTCCTCTCTGTCTCTGATGCACATTAACAAGAGTGAATGTAGGTGGAGGGATACAATTCTTGCTCCTCGCAAAAGAGATAGCGATCATCTCTACCACTTATTGATTCATCACCCTCTGAGCCGAAATATTCTATCTTATACCAGTAATTAGTGTGTATCCAAACGTCTCTCAGACGACAAAGCTGGTGATTGTTGCCATGTGTTCCAGACGAATGATGCGCTGAAGATGCTCCAATACGAGCAGTAAGTCGTTCCTCCATTTCCACCATTTTCTGCACAAGCGGCTCAGTTACTCTCACGGTAGCAGAGCAACTTGCTCTGCTACAAATGTTGCTGTGATGTTCCCATTTTCTGTCGCCTTTTCTTCCATCATCGCATCCTTCATCATTGCTGATAAATTCTCCTTCCCTTCAGCCATTGAACATCTTCACGATATTGGTGGAGAAGGGAATTTTTGTTTTCTCCACGGCCTCTTTTCATGTCGTTCTTTCAACTTGAAACTGCTTCAGCTGGCCTTCCTTGGCTACACTCGCATTCTTTTTAGGAGCATGATACGCCCCGCCGTGATTAGAACGCGTCATGATTAGTACCGGACGAAGACGTGGACGTAGACGGGCGTCGCTGGCTGATGTTGTTCCGTGNCATGACGCATCTCATCAAGCAGATCAGAGCTATGACGCACGAAGCTTGCCGCTGCCGCGTTACAATTATTATTTGGGGCTGTCAGTAAGGTGTGTGGTAACAGAAGCGGCGGCGGAGGCATCATGGAGTTTAGTTTGAATGAAGCGAGAAGGCTGCGAGAGGGTATGAGATTGTCACAATGGTGAGTGTGACAACAATGTGCAATGTCAAATCATTCCTGATGACATGAGCTGAGTGACGTCAGCAGTGACCAATACAAACACAAAACTGACGCTGCATGCAGTCGATCGAGAATATGAAACACCCACCTCTCCTGTAAACAAATCCGGCACCATGAGAATCGAATCGTTTGTTCTCCTATGCTCCTCTGCGGCAGCAGGAGTATTGGCCTTCTCTCCCTCCAGCGGAGTCGCCACTCCATCATCATCTCGCTGCAGCGGTGGTAGTAGTCGCACTTCAGCGCTCTCTATTTCCGCAGAGCCGTCCACCGAAGAACAAACCACCGCTTCCATAAATGACTCTCTCCGAATCCCACTCTCCTACAATGAAATGATAATGCAATCCTCCCAAGCAATGACCGATGCCCTCTCTGCCGGTAAAACTCGCCAAATCGTTCGTATCCTCTTACCCCGTGACGCATCCAACGACAACTTTGGTGTATTCCAAGAAGCCGAGGCACAAACGTCCAACTCGAGAGCATTAAACGCTGCCGACACTACCAAGTTGGTCCCCACGGATGAAAGTTGGCAGGGTGGGATTATGCAACTCTATCGCGCGGCAGCGCCTACTACCAAGGACATTTTGAGGCAATTGAGTCCTACAATGAGAGAACAGGGTGTGCCGCCCAAAATTGTGGAGGATAGGGCAATTGATGAAAGTGGTGTCGATGGTGTTGGATTGTTGTATACTCAAATTGGGAAAAATGGTGCTGATGAAGTGAAGGGTCAGGAAGAAAATAAGGGAGGGTTTGGTGCATTTGGATTTGGTGAATCATTGACACTCCCTACACTTTCGGAGAATGACATGTGTATCTTCGTTCAACCCAATCAAGAGGTGATTGATAGTATTGAAACTCTTTCGACTCAGAGTAGTAGTAGTAGTAGTCCAATGATTGCATTGGTTAATCCTCAATGGAGGAATGTAGATGATGCATTGGATTCAGCATCCAAAAATGATAACGTGTTTGGTGCATTTGCCAGTTTTTTGGGAGGCAAGGGCAACTCATTGAAAAGACTTGATTCGCTTGGGTACCAAAACACCTACACCCTCGAAGGATATGTTTGCAAGGGGGGGAATATTAGATTACTCAAACGTTTCGATTCGGATTGGGTTGTGTTTGCCGAGAACGATTCGGGAGATGATTGGGTACGAGTTGGACAGCAGGCGGATAGGCCGAAGTATCAGGATGTGGAGAAGATGTTGGATGACAAGGGTGTCGGATACAAGTACGCCAGGGATTTGGGGTTTGCTCCAAAACTTTAGACGCGAAGCTATTGTTCATTATTAATTATATTATTCTTACAATAATAATTATGCAGTGTGTTTAATAACGCTATGTAATAGGTCTCGTCTTCGAATGATGTTCAGAATCGCTGGGCAAATGATGCGACTGGAACTTCAAGGAATCACAGTTGACGGTGTCACCTGGACGACATAAGTTCGACTTTTTATCAAATAAAAATCCTTCTCCACAAGCCATCGCCGTACCAATTTGTTCTCCCTTTTTGCACATGAAGAATGACTTGCAATCGGGTGAGTACCATCCTGTGGTGTGGGGTGGACATCCACTAGCTGACAATTCGTCTCCTGCTTCTTCCAGCTCTTGGTTCGGCTGGGCATGAGGCTTAGCTGTAAGTAGAACTGGTTCAACTGGGGTTCTTGGGTTTCTTGGGTTAGGACGTGGCGAAGGATGCATTGTTGGCGAACGCGTGGTGGGCGCTGGAGTTAACCTAAAGGAGGAGAGATCAACAGGCGATGTAGCACCTGTCTTCGCTGATAAATCTACAGTGGGAGAAGTAGCAGAAGAAGCTGCAACCACCTCTCCAATCTCAAGTCGAAACAGCTTCAATACTGTCCTGAAATTATCCATCCTTTCCCATGCTCCATCTGCTGAGTGACACAACGTATCATCACCGTGGCATCCATGCTGCAAAATCTTGCTCACACTATTGATGAAGGAATCATCATTCATTCCGCCATTGACGAATTGTTTTAATTCGTTCAAATAAGAATAGCCATCCTTATCGTAGGATTGAACCTGATCAACCCATTCAGCCATTCCAGCTACCCATTTTAGTTCGGAATGCTGGGCACTGCCACAGATCACTTCAGGATCGTCACATAGATCTACGTTTTGATATGGACTAGGCCGACCTGCATCAGCTGCTCCTTTGCCAAGGAAGTAATTCAGACGACCGATACTGCAAACACCTTTACTCTGGAGGACACCTCTACCCCACCAACAACAGCCTTCTACATCGATTCGAGCTGCCATATTCGCTGCAGGTATCGAGGCGTCAATCCTCCCGGCCGTTTGGCCTTCATAGACGTCACAGAATTCTGGAGGCTCGCCGTAAGGACGATCGCACTTGTATTTGGGATCCCAAAAGCCAGTAAAGGGGCTATCATCTGTTGATTTTGGTTGACAAAACAAATGAGTTGGGGCTCCTGGAGCACTCCCCCAGTTAGCATGAGTAACAGCTCGAGTACTCATGGACGTCTTGACAGGACACTCCATGTGCCTTTCATCTTCTGGGCATGTCATGTCTTGATAGCTTTTTCCACCCTGGCCACAGGCATTTGATAGGGGATACTTCCCGTTGACTTGCTCCCAGTTTGGTTCGTCACAAATATCGTACTTGATGGATTGAGCCATACTGTGAGCAAGGAAAGCGGCAAGGTTGACCAGCCCATACCTTGCGGCCACATCACCCATCCCCTCACCCAAGTAAAAGTTGCCTGACCTAACATCATGCAAGGTCATCACTCCCAAGGCCTTCACGAGTCCATCATAGTGATAAATACTGGACGCCTCCCATTCCATGTTGGGTGTTCGACGAACAAGCACGTTCTGTTCAATGTCCGTCTTAGCCTTCACCAAAATCCCAGCAACGTTCTCTGGAATAGCGTTAGTGTAGAATTCATCGTGCGCAGTACTATACGCACTCTCCTCTCTTTGCGGATACGTTGGTCTCGGTGTCGGTAGAACAGTCGGATGACGCGTCTGTGATCCTACGCATTCGTCAGTCTTCCACCAGGCTACTCCCATGTTATCGTCTCCTACTCGAGGTGCATACATGATTTGGTTACATTTTGTAGGGACGTAGCAAGCGTAGTTGAAGAAATTGAAAGATATCTCTTCCATGAACTTGTAGTTGTGACCAACTGTGTATGGAGGAGCGCAATGGATGATTTGTGTTGGTGATGCTGAGGTTGGAGCTAAGATGGTTGGAGCTAAGGTGGTTGGAGCTAAGGTGGTGGGAGCTAAGGTGGTGGGAGCAGAGGTGGTGGGAGCTGTTAGAGTGGGCTGGGTTTTAGGTGGCCTCGTAACAACAGCCTTCATCGGAGGAGGTGTTGGATGAAGCGTGGGCTGCGACGTCTCGCACGGCTTGCTCATTTGCCACCACGCTGCCGCATTCAGTCCATTACCATCATTGCACCATCTGACAACGTGACACCTGTAATTGTAATTCTCATGGCTGACGATGTCGAACATTTCGTATTCTGTCTCTGCCGAGTAGCGTGGAGCACAAATTTCCTTCACAATCGTAGGCATGAGAGTTGGTGTATAGGTTGGATAGGGAACATCTGGACAGCCTAATGCCTCGTGTAATAAAGTCCACGCCATTTTCCAGTACAAGCCTAGTCCAGGTTGATAGCCTCCTTCACTGCACCATCCCGGCTCGTTGCAGACATATATTGCGTCTTGATTCAATACCTGATCTTGAGCTGCGTACTGCTTACCCTCCCTGAATTTTTTGGTAGCACATAGCTCAATGTCATACGCACTGCTGGTGAATTTACTACCAGTCAAATGTCCTTCGTTATCTTCCATCACCTCCATCACCTCCCCTTCCTGGGTATACATCATTTCTACACAATCCGCTTTCTCGAACCAAGCATCACTCCATGGAACACTCACACCTTCACTCCCCGGTAATGCATTTTGAAGTCCAGGTTCATAATCATTACACCATCCTGAGAACGGATGAGGTTTGCATTCATATACCTTGTTGTAGTTGGTGACTAGATCTGCTGCGTCGTAAAAGTGTTCGGAGGACCAATCTGGAACTATTTCATCATTAAAAGAACACCCATTGAAGACTTGAGGAGTTGGTAGCGCCTTGGTGGGGGAGGTTGTAGGCCTCGGATACTTTGATTGAGCCGTAGACGGTTGTGGTGTTGGACCGGGAGTTGGAGTATCCGTTACTTCGCTGAAGTAAACATCTAATCTTGGAGCAACATTTCCCTCCTCAAACTCCTTCGAGGCATACATGCTAGCTTGATCATGCTCACCAGTAATCCTCAACGTCAAGTCGTTCGTCACCGAACTATCATCCAACGTGGAACGAACCAAGTTTGTTACCGAGAATGTGTGCCAGAAACAGTGTTCATCTTTGTGACTCTCTACAAACTTAGCCTTGCCTCCACTGATATCGATTTGGGGAGAATGATCCCACTTTACAGTAGACTCTGACCAGTCTCCTCCACCACTGAAATATGATGCAGACACACCATATATATTCACTCCTTGAGGGTCAAATGACCCACCTGAATCAAACGAATTGCATAAATGCAAAGTAGCACTGCTCAATTCACTGCTCGATTTGTGATTTATAAAAGTCAAATCGAACTTTAATAACGCGTTCAGCTCATTTGAAGAATTTTTTGCAAAGATCAGTTGGTGCAGTGTATCGTAATTGGATAGTGCTGTTTCGGAGGAGTAAATTGTGGCATCGTCGGATGGTGAGAATGTAAAATAGGATATGTTCGATGAGGACTGTAGTTGCCTCCGCCTACTCTTTCGCAGATATGACGACTGTTCCTCTTGTGACGACTGCTGCTGATGATGATGCGCTGCTTGAGCCATGGGGGCAGTATAGGTATTACTACACAGCTGAAGCAACTTAAGGAGCCATGCGGATGAAACGGCGGTTGATGATGGTTGTCGCATCCGCCTTTTCTTTGTCACTTTGTGCATGGTGGGCGTCGTTCTTCTTCTTCTGCCCTCCACTAATATAACACAATTCATGATCAAATGAGACACTGAAGTGGCTGTAATTGTTAGCAGGCTTTATTGGTGGATTGTCCATCTACCAATCAAAGTTATCATCGCAGTCGTTTCTACTTACTACATCATGAGTACATACTTAATAGAGTAAACTGGCCCATGACAGTCACAGCGTTACCGGGGGCTAGTGTGTCCAGTCACCTGTGGCACTTGAGAACAACCCAAAACCCAAGCTACAAGCATGTTCGCGACGTACGGCGAGAGCAGCGAGCAGCGACTAAGTCAGTATGGTGATGCAGACCAAATCCTTTAATGCTCACTGATGTTCATTTGAAACAACTCAAATAATGGGGTCAATAAAAAAGAAAGTGAGCGACCTACAGCTACGAAAAAAGCTGATTAGAAAGAATGGGTACAATACGTTGAGCTCTGGATCTGGAGAAGAGGAAGAAACAAGTGAGACACAATTACATTATTGTTGTTAGAATATTTTTAAATGAATTCGATACTGTCCCGAAGAGTCAACTAAAGTGTCAAATAACAATGCGGGACCATCCAGAACAAGAAGTTGTGAGTCTGCTGGTTTCCACTTGGGTTTGTACATACATTTCTGGTATATTATGAAGTTACAAGCTGAGGTAGGTTGGCCCGCGCTGTGCTATGCTGTGCCTCTTGTAACTACACTGCTGATGGGTGATGCGCTGCTTGAATCAAGGGGGTCATGCTGGCATGGTATTGGTATTGTACGCAGCTGTGAAGCTGAAGCGTGAGGAGCCAGGCATGAGGATGAGGCGGCTGTTGTTGATGCTATGTATCGCACATCACAAGCAGCCGCTTTCCTTTGTCAATGCATGGCGGGAGTTCTTATTACATTGGTTCAGGATGAAATAATACACCGAAGCGGCTGTTATTGTTAGCACAGGCGGGTACATACTTGTCTAATTCGTCGCTTCTTCGTGGTGGGCGGTGGTGGGCCCATTTTTTTGAGTGATTGAGTGAAGTGAAGTGCCGCACGCACGCCCAATAAACCAACGCCTGTAACAGCATTCGCATGATCGTTCACGAAAATGAATGGAGAACGTCTCAGAAGAAAAGGGTTAATCGAAAGGTTCTTGTTGAGAATTTGTAAAGTCAAGCCTGCACCCATCTTCAAAGTCCATGTCACATCTAATCCCGTATTTGTCACATCTAATCCCGTATTGTATTAGCTAGCTTGAGCAATTATTTTTCGTTGACAAATCTCCGCTCCGTTTATCATCTATCTATCTTGTCCAAAAGTACAATACATACTTCTTGAACAAACATGGTGTGGTACTTGCTTCACAAGTGACCCCTACTTAAGCAAGCTAACAGCTACATAAAAACCCTAACTCTGAGCTGAGGCAAAGAACGCACCCCATACTACGCAATCCGACCACTGCATCATAACTTTAATGTAGCCCTTCCAATACCATTTGAAAACACCCAACAGAAAAAGTAGTTCAGCGCTGATTAGTCCGACATCATCATGCACTCATCAACATCGACAACAAGATCGAGAGAAAGAACAACTACGGCATCGTCTCAAAACTCGGCCGGCTTTAAAAAGCAAAAACTCGGCCGAGTCTCCTACTCCGAAAAAGAGCAGCCGTTTCCGCATAAACTCTACAGGATGCTCGAGTCGGTTGACAGTCTCGGCCTTGCGCATACAGTGTCTTGGCTGCCTGATGGACGATCATTTCTCGTGAATGATCCTTCCAAGTTCATGGATTTGGTAGTTCCTCAATTCTTCAACTCGACAAAATTCCGTTCTTTCCAGAGACAGTTGAACCTTTGGGGGTTTCACAGGTATGATTTTTTCGACTTCTATGCCTTTTTCGCGATTCATATCCCTGGAACGTTTTCAAGATGATGGCACCCCTAACAAATATGTCTCTGCTTCACTCTTGATAGGGTCGCAAAAGGGCGAGACAATGGAAGCTGGTACCACGAGTCCTTTATCCGAGGGCGCCCTGAAAAGTTGTCCAGCATATTTCGGACTAAAGTCAAGGGAAACGGCCACGTTGCCACTCACAAGAAGCAAGCTCCCAACTTTCATTTGATGCCATCGCTTTCTGCGTTTAATGTAGATGAAGAGGGAGAGGTCTTTCAAGGTTCCGATTGCGGCAGCTTTGTGAGTGCTGACACATTACAAACTAGTAATGCGACCAGTGATGAGGTGGCTTACAGTGATGATGCCTTTGATGAGAAGGTAAAGGCACTGTTTTCTATCCCTACCAACGATGTTCTTTGTGATGTATCAAGGCTAACAATGGATGAAGGCTGCACCATAAATGTGAATCAATTTATGTCGTTTCAGCCACGCTTATCCTATGATGTGTCAGAGTCTAACATTGCCGAACCGGCCACAGTTTGCAAAGATGTCAACTTTGACTATAGCGGAACTTGGGACACCTCGTTCATTGAACCGCTTCCTATGAGCAGTATCGATGTACCCCTGGAATCGGACACTCACAAACCCAACCTGGATGACTTTCAAAAGTTTCTTAGTCGGCTGATCAAGTAGGGAGTAGTTCAAGTCCACCACAGATAAGAGGCATTATCTACTAGCTTCAAGAATCTAGAGGAGAGGCAGTGACAAGTGACAAGACTATCCAGATGTTGTAGTTTAGTATCGGTAAATATAAGAATAAACAAGTCGACCTTTTTATTTTATTTCTCTTTATTATCTCCTGAGTACATTCATCCTTCGACAAACATGCACTCTTTTCGATGCATGCATGCCGTTAGGTTTAGGTTGGTATGGTACACTTATTTTCCCTCGGTAATTAAGCTTATTAGGGTTTTAGGTTAGGGTTCTCGATAAGTATGTAGAAGTACAATACTCTCAAAAACGAAGAATCAACCCTACCTGGAGAGTTAGTGGGAGTTCGGAGTTCGCACTACTCCGTCCGCTACTCCTCCGTGATAGAATGTAAATGCTGCACAGAAAGCTTCTTCAAGTACTCCTTCCTGTAAGTACTTTGGTATCCCACGCCCCACCCTATTTCAACACTCAACAGCCCCAATCAACCCCCCACTACATCTAAGTGAAAAAGAAAGACTACATCTACATCATACTGAAACCCATTAAATATAAATGATGACCGACCCATCGCAGTTGCAGCTAGCATCGCCGTCTTCACGCCGCTGTAGCTGTACTCAGAACGATCTCATCGAAGACTGGCCCAGGCGCTACTCTTCATCTTCATCCATGGAAGCAGAACAAGATGACGAGACCGAGCTCAAGCTCAATACAAAGCCTAAGCCTAAGTTACACCCTCAAGTTTGTTTCTCTGAGACATCAATACTTATTGTCTACAAGGAATATGATGATGATGCCTACACGAAGGCCTATTCCGAGGCAGATTACGACGCCTTCCAACATTCGACGAGGCTTCATGCACGTCGAGTCAAGGATCTCATCAAACGATCCCCACAAGAGTCTACGAAAGAATCGGTCAAGTTTCTTCTTGAGAATAATGTAATTTCTACTGAAGACTTTTTGGGTATTGAGCTTCTTGTATTGGGGACTGGCGGTCTTCTTCGCCGGGCACGTCATCTGCATGCACAGAAGGTGCTGCGGCAGCAGCATGAGCAGCGGCAGCAACAGCTAGAAGATCCCACAGAAAGCTTGGCAAAGGTCTCTGAGGAGAGCTCCTTCAAGTCAACCTATATTGCGAGAGTTCGCGCTCAATGGATGCTGCATAACGACAAATGCAGTAAGCCGTGAAGTAATAAGTTTCAGTTTCACACTGACACCACTGTCTTTAAATAGGTACTTAAACTAAATTAGAATGCATTAGTAGTTACTTCTCTGTTGTTTCTTGTTACGCAATAACACCGACGGGCAAGTTTGATGTGGTAACATCTTTAGTAAGTACATATTTCAATGATTTGCATGGTCACCGTTGTTGCTTCTCGGCCTTATTGGCTTTGGAGTTATCCAAGTATTCTGGATTATCTATGTACGATTGCGTGTAGGAGTAGGAGAATTATCATGATATCAGGAAAAGGGCTCATACATGTATGCAAGTAAATTCTACATGTAGGTCTACAGAGAGTCTGAATACACAACACGAACCCAACAAGATGCATTCCAGCACACCATGGTCCCCTCACCATTGAACTCAAAGAACACACACTCTCCCTCTAGAGCCCTGACTTCTCCGAAGCTTGGATATGTGTCATTTAGCTGGCAATCGTTTTTGTCGCTAAGATAAAAGCGAAAACCAGTTTGCGAGAGAATGACGTGATGTACTTTGTATTCGGTAGTACTCGGTACAATATCCCTAAGAAGTTCGTAGGAGTATGTATCGCTTTCTGCACCTCCACTCTTGCTATTGGACCTAATCTCCCTATCTATCACTATTTAGAGAGTTAGTACGAAGACTAAAAGATTCAACAGATATGTGTTGTCATATTCTCTTCATAGTCATCCGAAACCGAAAGCCACATTCACATACGGCTATTGGCTATTGATTTAGTGGGTTTTGGTTTTGCAATTCTTTGGGTACTGAGGCATGCCAAGCAGCGCTTGGAAGAGTACAATAAGGGGAATAAATACTTACATTGAAGAGCGCTTGAACCTAACTACATATCTAACTTTGATTCTACAACTTTTTTCCTCATCAGAGTTGATTGAGGAGCCTAACTGATATTTGCTGCCATTCTTTTGAATTTCATAGTCGTCCTCGTGCTGCTTCTCTAACACCACTTCTTATCAACGCACACACACTTCAAGGCAAACACTTCACACACTCTCTGTCCCTTCCGTCTAATTACACAACGCCCAAATTCAAAGCGATTGACGCCACTCCCAAAGGAATAATATTCAACGCCTGAGGTAACCACAACACAGCTCCTAGGCATGCACTCACAACCTTTGGAATACTCGGTGACACAGTAAGAATCTTATTCAACACTCCAATCACTAAAAATAATGGTCCATAGTACGCCATGACGAACAAGTCGACAGTACGAATTTGCGCGAATTGAAAGTTGACTATTTTGTCACGTGCATTATTCACAGTGTTGCCCGTAGTCTTTCCCCACAATAATGCCCAGCAAAGTGCTCGAACGGATTGTGCCCTACGTGAACCAACTTTGCTAACAAGGGTGTCGTAGGAGGCAGCAACGTCAGATCCGCGTCCAGATTCGTGTGCAAATGCCGTGGCATAAATAACTTCTGGATCAGATTGATTGGGTTTGTCAACGCCTGCCATACGGGCAAGCTGTCCGTGTAGACCAGTGCAATATGGACATGTGTTGATTGTGTTCATTGTGACCATGACAGACTCAATGGTGGTAGGTTTGAGTGAATATCCTGGAATGATGTACGCGGCAAGGTAATTGGGAAGCATGGATACGAAGCGAGTGTGATCGCGTAGGAGAGTATTCCAGGTCCATAATTTGGATGTACGGATTTCTGTTAGGCTCATTTTGGTGCTTAAAGATGATCTATCAGATGATGACTTCCAATTATAAATGAGGATATGAATATTAAATTGGCCTGCGCCGTTGAAAGGTGTGGTGTGTGGTGAGAAGATTGGAGTTGGTTCGTTTGGGTGAGTTAGAGTGCTGGCAATCTTCTTTTGGATCTACACTTCATTTGGGACTCCTTTCTAATAATCATGCAACTCTAAGTGAGTGTGCGTGCAGACACCACTTAGTACACTATCTCTATGTACCTACAATACCAAAACATCTACCTACATAAAAGTATCTATCTATTATAGTTTCTACACCCTAGATTCCAGAAGGAGTCACCATAGTGGAAGTAAAAGGATGCGATGGTACTTTAAACTTCGCTCAATTCCATAAAGAGACGACGAAAGTAATGTAGTAGGAAGATTTCTGTAGCAAACTTACATCCTAGTAATTTCAGAACTAATCCTCATCACTTGAACTTTCATCCATCATCATTGCCGAAAACACAGATCCTCCTTTACCCTTTGTTGAGCTCTTCGTTCCAGCGGATGTTCCCCACGCACTGCTGCCCTTTTGTTTTTGACCGGGTAACACCCAATTGTTCACGTTCTTCCCTCCTCTTCCTGTCTTTCCTGCAGCGGACGTCTTTTTCGCCGATGCGTTGCCTCCTCCATTATTCTTGCCAAACTTTGCATTGAATTTTTCTCTACTCTTTTGAAGTCGTGCTTCAAATGCATCCTCTTCTTCAAACCAACCGTAGCTAGCCTCTTCCAATTGTTCAATTTCACTTTCAATCTCTTCCTTTTCGGCCAACGCCTTGGTTTCTGCTATTGTTAGGAACCCACCCTTTGCTTTCCCCTCTAATACTTGTAATGGCAACAATTTCTTTCTCAGTGAGGTAATTTTTGCCTCGTGACGTAATGCAGGAGGATAAGTCGATGACGATGACAACTTTTCATCAGTTAGACTTTGCAGATATTCTTTTCTCGCCAGGGCCTTTTTCAGTTTGTCAGCAACAGCTGCCGAGTTTTTCTCCTTCATCAACTTAGAAAGACGCTTCTGATTCATTTCTACCAACATTTCCTTCTCTTGGACGGTCAACAGTCCCTCATCGACGTGCTTGGCTGCCTCTTTTTGGGTGTGTGCCAACTTCTCTTTCAGTTCGCCCACCTCATCGTATAGTGATTGTTCTGCTGAATCCAATGGATGACCGCCCATTAATTTGTCTTCAATGGATTGCAATAATTCTATTAGCCCCTCAATACACTCAATGCACTTTCTCTTTTGGGCATACGTCGGACACTGCGAGGAGAGGAGAGTTTGAAAAGTGGACATCGAACAGACTGCAATTTTATAGCCTGGACTATTGGTGGGTAAGAGAGAATCCTCCTCTCCGTTAGCAGCATCGCCGCTAGCTTTATTGGCATCGCCACCAGCTCCACTAACTTTCGGAAAGACCACGACCGTGAAAAGATTCTTGCCCGTATCATGCTGCGTCTTGAAACACCCCGCGCTATCAAACGAACACCCCGCCCCCCGATCTTCCACGTAATCCAATTCTCTCAAAGCCGACGTCAAAACCTGCATGGCCTTGGCGTCGTATTTCTGTCGGGATAATTTACCCGCGCCGACGACAAAGGTGATTCGAATCATTTGCTCAAGTGGGGGGAACGGAGTGGAGAAGGCATCGTGGGCGATGGATTGGATGGAGGTGGTGTCGTGACCGGCGAGGTCGAAGGTGGTGCTTTCGAGGCAGGAGCGGATGCTGGCGGCGAGACCGCTCACCATTTTTTATGACAACGACAGAAGAAGTGCTAGGAAAAGAAGGGACCGTAGTGCCGATTATTTTGATTTGGATGGAAATGTACACGACAGCTACATAGCTGCAAGAGATCATCGTCAGGGAGAAAAGTGGAAAGCACTGAGTGAGGGGATTTTAGCGAAAGTCATTCGCGGAAGACTTCGGTCTGGCACTCGATTTCGATTTCTCTTCTCTAACTTCGGCCGGGCCCCAGCAGATACATCATTGTAGATCGGCAGATGATCATTTTGGCTTGATTGACTATTGTGTGATGTGGTGTGTCCCTTCATCTTCTTTGGAGGATGCCAAAGCCGCTTCTAAAGACAGTGCAATATCAGATGATAGTACCTAGTCTCGCCCATACCCGAATGAACATAAACATGAGCATGAATTGGCTTGCCTTTGCGTTTGCCATTTGCGTTTGCGTAGTTTGCGCCTTCACATTTCATTTTTGGAGACTTCTGAAGAAAGTATACGTGAACCCATGACAGGATAAACATACAAAACTAAGTGAATGCGGACGATTGGTCATAATATGGAATTATTTTAAGATTAAAAGATCATAATGTACTGACATAACAAATATTCAACGGTGTCATTCAACAAAATTAAGACTGTGCTAAGTTTGTTTTTGTTACAGTTACAGTTTACAGACGCATGTTTGTTTTATTAGAATCTGCGGCGATATTGTAGATATAATCCTAACTTACTCTAGTAAGATAAATCCGATGAGGTGATTGACTGGGGACTTCTCGATCAAGTAAGTACGAAGTGAACCTAAGAATGCTAGCGTGCTTCGTCCTTGCACAGATCGAGTTGTCCTTTGCGTAATCTTTCACTCTAGAATGAGGGTTATGATTATATCTACTACATCCATATATTGACACAGAGCTGAAACAAAATTGCCTCTGTACCAATACCAAATTGTTGTCTACACAAAAATCAAGTTCTTCTCACTTTATCTTCTTTACAACCCATGGAATCATGGCCATGTGTCCAGATTGAGTCCAAAACTACCTTGTGCCTAAGGTGAGCTAGAAAGCAACAGCAGGCAACAGGAGCTCTCTAGAGCATATCTTTTGTTATTCTAAAAAGAAGAATTCTTCACACTCTTATGTCTTGACATCTTCGTCTTAATAATGACTGAGACTTAGTAAATTGCTCATGGTAATAATGTAACGAGCAGAGACATACATTTTTTTCTTTCTCGAGAAGACTTTCTTCACTCCTCTGTCTCACCATCTTCGTCTTCATCATCTGAGATGTTGGCAAAGAAATCGACGTCTTGGTTCATGAGATCATGCAAGAGTAAGCTTGGATGAAGCTCGAAAGATAATCTTGTCTTGCGCTCAATGTCAAGGAAGCCTTGCTGTGGGATGGGGCGTGAGTCATTTCCCCGTCGACGCTTTGAAGCGTCGACACCGTTGTTGTTGTTGTTCTGAGAGATACTGATATTGAAGTGCCGAAGGGCGTCATTGAGGGGAGCGAGGTAGTTCAAGTCCTCGTGCTGGTCGTCTTCGTTGCTGTCGTCTTCAAGGAACAAGAGTTCCTTCATTCGGATGAGGTTGCTTGAGTATTTGGTAAAGGCATCAACCTTGGCCTTTGGCGCAGCAGCAGTGGCGGAGGCGGCGGCAATGATGGTCGCCCTACTTCCACACTCGCTGCCACCGTCATGTTGCTTGGTAGGTACAGTGATGAAGTTAGCGTGGTGGTTGGGATTGGATGCCATAATTTATTGGTTGATGGAAGAATACTTTGAAGGAAAGTCTTGAATGTTGAGTCTCCGAAAATGTGCTGTCTTGAAAGTTGAGTCTCCGTCCAATATAATAATGCGAGCTCAACAAAACATTGGTCCAACACTCTACATGAAGGCTAGTATTGCAAATTGCAATCATCGACCTCAGAATCCGGAATCGCACTGATTCACTTTTTTCAAAGAGAATTCGGAATCACACTGATACACTTTTTTCACTTCTTCTGTGTTCCTTGAGGCCCAATAGTGATCTTGATCTACCGGGAAGTCTTGGTTCCTCGGTTTTCAACAGATATTCCTAGAGTCATTTTGATTCTTTATTCTTGAGGCCTAGGTACTTTCACTTTGTATCATCGGATACTCCTTTAATTTTACAACAAAGCTACGACATAGGGGGGTTAATCCCTAAGTATCCATGCCCAGGCGAAAAAACGGGCTATGAGCCCAAAAAAACAGAGGTGATGATTATTCTATGAATCCTCAGGATCATCTACCATATCCTATCGATAACCCGGCTGAGGATGGTGACGACTCTTTTGTTGATTCTGATGTGAGCGACGAAGGGGGCGACGGGTGTTACCCCGTTTTTGAATTGCTGTGCCCCCATTTCACGTTTTTGGTAGAATCATTTACCTACGACGTAGATACGATTCTACCAATAAGCTGGTCAATATTGACCGGGACT
>JALLBJ010000974.1:0-19377 GCA_036940105.1 Skeletonema potamos | reverse complement strand
CGGTCATTCTCATCCGAGACAGCAAAAGGGTAGAGGCATAATCAAGGACTCTGTTACACCTCAATCATTCTTGCCTCCGACATGGGAATCCCCCCGATCAGTACAACTCTCTTGGTTTAAGTGAGTTTACCTTCCTCTCAACTCCATGATTCTTTGACTAGTGGTCCATCACGAATCTCGGTGTTGACTCATTCCAGAGTGTTTCAGGCTTGAACTGATTACTTCTTCCATCATCGACCAGACCAATAGCATCAACATTTCAACACCAGCGTCAAACACCGGCAGGAAACTATGTTTCTAGCGTTATCCCAACAAGATTGGTCATTGTCTACTTCATCATATTGCTGCAGTTCGTTGAGTAGCGGCAAAGGTAGTCCCAGCTGTAAAAGCAACGACATGTTGTGTTTAGCGGGCGCAGAATTCATATTATTTCCAATGGCAATGGGAGTAAGGCTGACAATGTCTTCTTATTCCGACGTCGCCAACAAACATGGGAAATGGTTTCATCACATCCACACAGTCAGAGTTTGGCCATGAGGTCCTCCTCGTCCCAAAATCACATCAATCGAAGTGACTAAATCAATTCCAATACTACTTTCACCATTGTATTCCTCAACAACCTTTGCCTTTGGACGTGTGACCTCCGAATTCATAACCGTTACGACTAATAAATCGCTTCATCCACACAGATGTGACAACACCAGGGTAGATCTGCCTCAGCCTCAGTTGTGGACCACCTGTGGACAAAATTACAATTTTCAATTTCAAGCAGTGGCATTGGCATTGGAAAAGCCCTCTCTCCCAAGCACCGTCCATGGTGGTGAATTCTATGAGTTTCAGAACGTTTCTGACTGCCTGAGTTCATGCACACAATCCATCTTCTCTTGCAAAACTCTCCGATGATGACCTGTGATGTAGATAAAACTATGTAAGGAAAGGGTACTGTAGATAACTGTATTATTGTAGAGAGAGGGTTAATTCACTGGGTTACTACGAAAGAGCTAAAGTAGCAGGATTTAGCTATGTTCAGCTATGAGAACAATGCGTGCCACTTCCACTTCTCAAAGCTCGCGAGAAAGGCTTTTGCTAAATAATAAAGCAATTTTTCCTTCATCGGCATGCCGATTTGCTAAAACTCCAACCATAACACCAATAACTCCGCATAAGTGGTTATGCTGCCATCTATGGCTGGGTAACAAGACGTTGCCCCATGCATGGGCAATGATGTTGCCGAAGCAGCTGCTAAGCTAAGTCACAATTCATTGGAGAACTACGAAAGTGCTAAAGTAGACGGTTCGCTTTCGGAAAAAATAGAAAAAGTGAAAGTCAAATTCCGATTCCTCGACGACTGGATACACCAACCACCACCCAAAACACCGCCCGGCGACACAAGCAAATAAAAGTGTTCCTCTAAGCACCAGCATTCCTTGTCCATATCCATTGACTTACACTGTTAAAGTATGATTAGTGATAGCGTTCTCACTTGGTGTAACAATAGCAACTCCAGCACCAACACGAACAACAACAACAGAATATACACACCACGAACAAGGTCATATCATGAGTCACGAAGGAACAGCAGCAGCAGCAGCAAACGGAGGAGTTGTCGAAGATCCCTCTTCGACGCTCAAGCTGAAGGTCTTCGTGACACCCTTCGCAACCAGCAGGGTGGAGCCATCAGCCGCCGCGATCTTCTTCTTCAAGATGGCGAGCCAAACCCCATGAGTATTCGCAGCATGAACTCTCTTGCTCTCTTCATGAGTGGTAGAAAGATGAAGACGCAGCGTCTCAATCAGTCCGCTATTCAAGAGGAAGATGAAGAAGAAGTACCAGAAGCGGAAGATATCGAGACTGCTGCCCCGAAGAAGGGCTGCTGCAACAAGTTTTGGGGTGTTTTGGATGAATACCCACTTACTTTCATTATCGGCGGTGCTCTCATCGGTATGGGCATCGGAGTTGGATTGGTATATTGGAAACCCGCAGTACCTGCCGACAAGGCTACAGCGATTTTGTGGATTGGACTTCTAGGGGAGCTGTTCATCAGAGCTCTAAAATGTATTGTTCTTCCTCTTGTCTTCGTATCGATCGCTGTTAGTGTAATGGATATGGTGAGCTTGTAAATTGATCTTCTCCAATTGTTGTTTGTTACTTTCGATGTTCGACTTCCATCTTTGCTGATTATGCTAATCTGACACTTCCTGTCGTCTTTTCGTGATAGCTCGCTTTGGGAGAAGCGGGATCAATTGTTGGCACCACCATCGGACTCTACGTGTTCACCACTATCTGTGCTGCACTAATTGGTTGTCTTGTGAGCGCGTTATTCGCAAATCTGTATGTGTTGAAGGACGACGGCGTGGGTGAAGGTGTCGACCCAGATGTGAGGATCGGGTGCTCTCTTGATGCATATGAGGACCCTCAAAGCTTCCTCACTCAACAAGCTGATGGGTCTGTGGTATGTGCTGCTGGAGGAAGTGGCAATAATACCGTCTTTTTTATGGATGATATTAACGGATACTTTCAGAAGTCTGCAGCTGCTTCGGGACCTGCGAAACTGTCGATCTCGCAGGGCTTGTATGAGGTAAGACATTCCATGATGATTTGCTTTCGTGCTAATCGTCATTATTCACGCGATTTGAAAGCGAATGACACAAGTGTACTAAATCTATTATTGATATTGATTTTTCAGAGTCTATTCATGCAGCTGATTGGGACAAATATGTTGGGTTTGTTTACCAGTGGGGTGAGTAAGAATTCAGAATGCTCTCTAACTCTGACACTAAGCTGAGTCTCTTATATTTCTCTCCCTCCTTTATGCTTTCAACTACATCAACACCCTTTAATTATACTTCAGAACTTCCTTGGAGTAATCGTACTAGGAGCTGGCTTTGGGGTTGCCTTGGTCCAGCTTCAGAAGGATATGCCTCCTGAAGTGAAATGGGACAAGATCCTGACTATTCAGGTTATCGAGGAAGTGATGCAGGTCTTCATGAAGTTTGTTAACTGGATCATTAAATTGACACCATTCGCTATCATGTCTCTCATTGCAGCGGCCGTGGGGGCTCAGACAGATCTGGCCGTGGTATTCTCTCAGATTGGAGCCTTAATTGCAGCGATTTTGGTTGGGATTCTGCTTCAAGTTAGCGTCGTTTATTCTGGTTTATATACCCTCTTCGTTCGAAAGAATCCTCTCAAATACTACAAGCACTTGTTTCCTGCTTGGATGATGGCATTCGCGTCTGCTAGTAGTGCTGCGACGATTCCAATTAGTCTTGAGTGTGCTGTAAGCAGCGGGGAGGTTCCTGTTGGTGTTGCTAGGTTTGTGATCCCTCTTGGTGCCACGAGTAAGTGCTATGTCGTTGATTGTGTCTTCTCCCATCTTTTTATGCCACACTAACCTCGATTTTGCCTAGTCAATATGGATGGTACTGCGATCAACATTCTTTCTTCTTGTATTTGGGTAAGTGCATTGATGGAAGGATAACGTTACTTCAGCGCAGCTTCTATTCTTCAGCTCACAAGGTTTTTTCTTTTCGTTTCGATTTGCAGCTGGCATACCAGAATGGTATCGTTCCAACAGCTGGCGACTATATTCTTCTTGTCATAGCTGCTACAGTTGGGTCTAGTAAGTCGGCACATCACACAATTCAATCCATTTTTGTTTCAGCTATTGCTGAATTACTCACCTCGTGTCTTCAAACCATTCTTTTTGATGATCATCACAGTGGGTGCTGCACCTGTTCCAGCAGCTGGTTTGGTAATGATTCGTAAGTATCATGTATTGTTCTCCAAGAATTGCAAGCATGTAGATGCAGATGTAGCTGCAGAAAGTCGTGAAAAACTAATTGCCTTTCCCTTTGTATGTGTATGTCATTGTCTTTCAGTTGTTGCATACAGCACTGCCTTTGGATCGACTGAATCCAAAATCCCTGACGGAATGGCCTACCTAGTTGCAATTGAGTAAGTTTCCAAACTTTTTTGGTCTCTTGCTCGGGCACATGTGCAGTAATTTACCTTTTCTAACATCCTTTGATACCATTTTACTTTACTCTTGCTCTTGATCTCTTGTTCATCATTTCAGTTGGTTCGTGGACAGGTTTTGCACGATGGGCAACGTCACGGGAGACCTTGTTGTCACCGGCATCGTTGCGAATAAGGTGAAAAAGAAGCTTGATGAAACTGTCTCTGGCTCCATCGGTGAATTTGACAAGGAAAAGTAGGATTGTGGTTGTAGATTGGGAGTTGTGATGAATCATGATCATCCTGAACGAGGAGCAAGGTGAAAGATAAATGGATTCTGCTATTATTAGCCTTAGTTTTAATTGATTGTAGGAGTAAGAGGAAAAGTTCGCACGCACCTGATCGAAGGAGGGAAGATGAGATATGTGATTACTTTTTCAAAAAAGGTCAGTTTGTGAGACAAACACAAGCTGGCGGTGGCGGCTTGGATTGGAGTTCGATGGTCAGTTTGTGGGACGAAAACTATCTGGCAGCTGGGGGTTAGTTATTGATATGAATATTATAATAATATGAAAAAAATATAGAGAATAGAGTGAATGATATATTTAGCGCAGTGATTCACACGGAAAAGGAGGACTTCCAAAAACGACTGTCTCTTCTTACTATCTTACGTATTTGCTTTTTGTATCTGCTCCATCTTCTTCCGAGAACAGGAAGAAAATGTGCCCTGAAGTGAGATTGCTGAAAAATTGGAGCACAGACAAGGTGGCAATCATCTTTATCTTTCTCCCTCTGATGGATATTATCCGTGCTCCATCAATCGTCTCGACGAAGGACACAAATATAACGATGGGGAGGATCTAAATACATGGCTGGATGTAAATGCTGCCAACTATACAACTCACGACATCGATATCACATCCAACTTAACAAACTTGTGCAGCTTGTAAATCTACATGGCAGATTTGAATGGAAGATATCCTTTCCTCTTTAACTTCCAACTCCTTCAAAAATTGACTATGGGGAATTGCTATCTGAAGTGGGATTTTGACATGCTAGCAGAATTTCCTTCTCTGAAAGAGTTGGATTACGATTGCATTCCACGCCTGAATGGCAGTCTCAGCAGCTTGAGAGTACTCAAGGATACCCTCGAAAAGGTGGCAATTCGGCGTTGTCCCAATGACGTTATGGATCTAGCCGACTTTCCACGCCTGAAGGAGTTGGATTTGGGAGGATGCACTGTCGTGACAGGAGATATTCGGGACATCCGTGAACACGATTTTCCAGCTCTGGAGAGCCTCCTCCTCCCAAAAGGAGCGTCCATGGTGGAGAATTCTATGAGTTTTTTCAGAACGTTTCTGAAGTGCCTAGTTTCATACAGGCAATCCATGGCCTCTTGCAGCGCTCTCCGACAATGTTCAAATCTGATTTGCTCACATTGGAGGCTCTGGGAAGACTCTCCTGATTGGTATGCTGGAGAAAGCGGAAGTCCATCTCCCCTGTTTCCACTGCAATTTATTCAAGCAGGATCACGTCGTGGGTGGAGTTGGTGCACTTTCCGTGGTCCGTGGGGTCCATTCGTGCGAGATCAGCTGGCTTGATCCACAGCCAAGCAGTGAAAGCAGTGAATATGAAAGTTACATGGAGAAAACTTATCGTATTGAACGGAATAGATTTCTGCAGAGGACATATCACCAGCCACAAACTCAAGAGGAGTATCGTCGTCTTTGTAAGAATTGCCTTAGAGTCTCTTATTGTGAAATGCTGGTGAACGTGCTTACGGTTACATATTAGGTATAACGTTGTAACAGTGAAACAGAAGTTCATCTATCGTGTTGAATTGATGGTTGGAGGCATTCGACGTGGCTGCATCTGAAACGTTGTATTACACCCACCTAATAAGAATCATGAGCTCTGCTGTTGTGTTGGTGTTGCGATTGTCAATACAAAATATCATAATGACCTGGTCGATACAACAATGTCAGACATATCCTATCCTCATCCAGACAATTATTACCACTACCACCATCACCATCATCCAGACAATTACCAAAAACATGATTCACAACCTCCCTTCCATTCGACAATCTCCCATCCATATATTCAATAAGCAACTTCACACCCAAACACTCCGCCAGCGCCGCCACAGTCACCATCCCACACTCTTTCCCCATTGGTTCCACCTCTCGTGAACAAAACGATGGAATGTCCATGTTATTACCATAATGAATCTCATCGGCAAGTAAAAAGGGTAGGAAGCGATCGGGATTGGATTTCATTTGAGCAGCGGTTAATACGCGGAGGTACCATGTGCAATAGTCCGATGTGGAATTTTCTTCGTTGAGTTTTATATGGAGTTGATGTTGTGCTGCTGCTGCATCAACATTCGCCTCATCATCATTATTTACTGATGATGAGTTGTTATTATTGTTAGCACTCAATAATGACGTTTCTTCGATGAGATCAAACAATTCCACCAATTCCTCATAAAACATGTCAATAGTCATCTCGTCATAGCCATATTGACACACCCACTTGAGCGAATCGACAACAGTTGCCTTAATCCTCCAAAATTCCTTCAAGCTGCTACCGTTGTTTCTGTTGTGATTTCGTAGCAAGTGCTCACACAGACTGTAGAGAAAGGCACGATAATAGCAATTGCCATCTCCTCGAACTCTTCGCAGTGAGGTGTATTTGGTCGATAGAAATTGAGCCGCCTGGATAAATCCAGCGGATTGCTGATGTTCGTCTGTAACATTGGTGTCGGAAGAATATTGATGTAGTAATGCAGAAATGGGGAGCAGCTGTGATGTTAGCGGTTGAGAGGATTTGATTTCATTTTCAATGGCGGCTAATTGGGCTAGGGTGAGCTTGTCTTGTGTTTGGGCATCATTGTTGTTGTCTTCTGCTGCTGACATGGTTTGCAGTCAACCAACTGCCGATGGATGATAGATAGATGCAACGTACAATAATCAGTCTTTTAGATGTTCAACGATGCCTGCGAAAAATAAGCAGTACCTTCAATATATTGTAGAGAGCAAATTCGTAAGTTTTCGCAGGCAACGACCGAGTGCTGCTGATGTTATTAATGGATAACACGTGGTTTCTTCGATGTTATTGCTTGGTACCAAAAACTACCACCAAAATAAAAGCACCCGCAGATGATAGCTTTCTTCTTTTGGAGAAAATGCCCCTCATAAGAAGCATTATTTTTGTCCTCCTCTCGCTCATCTAACGCTACCACGCGACGCTACGTGGTGAAAGGTAGGTGGCAAGATGATGGTGAACCAAGAGGGGCCCTTCGCCAGCGAGGATGATAATGAAAAATTAAACTAAAAACGACGAGGCGGCACAATGAGACTACCACCTCTCCACATAGCCACAGCATTCATCTCCAAAACGAAAACGAGCGCTTTCGTCCCACCTTCTTCTTCGTCCCTCCTCCGTCAATTTCTTCTTCCTAATCCGTCGTTCACTCCACAACAACGTGCACTGTTTGGTACTACTAACGCATTATTGAACATGAAATCCAACGCCGCGACACAAGCGGAAGGGGCAGTCATTGTGGGTGGTGGCATTGCTGGGTTGGCTATGGCTGTCGCATTGCGTAATGTGGCTGGAGGTGAGTGCTTCTACCATTCTTACTATGTGCACAAGATGCGTTCATCATGAAAGGAACTTCCCTGCTATATTATTCTATGTGCTTCACTTACTAATTTGCTCATTCGATAACGATCTATCATCTCGTCTTTATTCTTTGCAGTCTCCAATGTCAAAGTATTGGAAGCAAGCAACAAAGCAGACTTTGAATCAGTAGCTGCGGGTGCTGCCGCACAACTAGGCCCAAATGGACTACGAGCACTCAATTTTATCTCCTCCTCTTCCGATAACGATAATGACGACATGGTGCAAAAAGTACTCGATATGGGTGGAATACTCGAGGGCAACGTCATGATGTTGCCGGGAGGACAAATGATGGCTATACCCGATACAACTCTTGCGGATAATGGAATCCCCCAAGTGTTGGTACGATGGGGGATGCTTCGATCACTCCTTGCGGAGCAATTACCGGAGGGTATCGTGATTACGGATGCTGGGAAGGATATTGCTGGGTATCAAATCAGCAATAGCGATGTTGACAACTCACAACATGTTAATATGATTGATGCTTCGGGCAGTCCAATCGTTGATCTATCTCCCGCACCCTTGATTATTGGTGCCGATGGCGTGCGATCAGCTTTTAGAGCACTCGTTCGTAAGGACGTGTCACATCTAACAACAGATATTCATGATGCAAGTGGTGAAGATGTCAAATATGGAGGACGCATTAATGTTAAAGCTGTGGTGAACAAATCGCTGGGAGAGGGATATAAGAGTGGACATACTCATGCAGCTTTTGCTCCGGATGGATCTGTGGCAGTCTTTGCTGGTCCAGCGGGGGAGGGAGTGACGTATTGGGCGATTAGTGTTGCTGATAGCGTCAATGAAGAAGGGAATGCGGTCAGTTTTATTAATGGAATACCAACGGGACCTGATGGTAAATTGGCAAAGGAGAGTGTAAAAGAAAAGTTATTGACAAAACTGAATGCACTTGACTCGGACCCATACATCAAAACAGTTATTGACCTAATCAATGAAACAAGTGCAGAGAACATTTTTTGCCACAAATCGGAAGAGGCAAAAGAACTTGGTAACCATCCTCTCCATTCAGCAGATGGACGTGTTGTACTTGCTGGTGATGCTGCACATGCCATGTCCGCGAGCTATGGGCAGGCTGCCAATTTTGCACTTGAAGATGCAGCAACACTTGCTGCGTGTATTCGCGATGCTGATGACTTGAAGAAAGCATTGAAAGATTACAGCAAGAAGCGGCTGGATCGTTGTATCGAGATGCAGGCTAGAAGTGCAGAACGAGCTGCCAAGGCGATGAAAGGGGAGCACGTCGAAGACGTGTCAAAGTGGATATTCCAATGGGAGATTGCTTGAAGCTCGCCATTTATAATTCTACTTTGTAGTAAGCAGTAACAACTTCGTTTACACACGATTTCATCGCAGGGTATTCGCTGTGACATTGATGCATACATCCAACTGAGCTGCACTTCGTAGGGAAGGCGTCCTTGCTCCGTCGTTATACATTATCTATTACAAAGGGCCGCTAATAGGAGAGCTTAGGCACCCGTCCCTTGCTCTTTTCGACATAGTTGGGAAGCGCACATGGGCGGCCACGGCACCGTCCCATTTCACTGCAACTCCTAAGTGGAAACTTCAACTTTTGAGAAGGAAGGAGAAGGGGGAAGCGATCCGCGGGAAACGCGCCGTGCTGACGTGAGATCACCCCGGGAAAATGTCTTTTGTCTCATTCATCCGCGATTTCATCCGCGATTTCCCGACGATTGAAATTTACAGCCTGAACCCGCGACTCAGTGCTTTATACAAGCGACTTCACCTCAATGGAGAATGCCTGCATTACGATCTGATAATCATTCCTCTGGAAACAAACATCAAGCAAAATATGTCGATCAACTACCCACACCAGCGCTCCTCTTCCAAGGGCAGGCGATCAGTTCGGTTCAACCTTGATAATATTACCATTTGCAAGTATGAAGCCAAATATTCTGTCGATGCCTACTGGTACAACGATGCTGAAGTGCGATCCATGCTTGTGAGCACTGCTCGGAATGCAGCAGCGTATCGACAATTGATCGTGGCTCTGAGAAGCATCCGCGAGCGGGCCGACCAGCGTCGTTTTCTAGTGGGGATATTTCAGGAGCAAGACGTTTGCACCCAAGGCATCGAACACCTTGTGTCCTCGGTCTCCCTCCGGAGAAGACTTGTGAGTACGGTAACACATTCCATGAGTATGCATACGCTTCAATTTCTTCCTGCTTCTGCAGTATAAAGGCTAACTATATCGATGCTTCGTCTGCCCTTGCGTATGTGTAGATGCGGATGAAACAGCAAGTGATTCAGTCAGTAATCGAGGAACAAGCCCGTCAAGAACTTCACAATGATACCAATCATATGCTAATTGCGACGAAGTCAATGGAACACTCAAACGTCTGGAGAGATAGGGCTCGTAGGATCGGGATTTATCACGAGAAAGATTATAAAGCTACTGCAGTTCTTCAACCTTAGAACAAGTGGTCCACGAGTGTGTCGTAGAGTGAGGCTACTGAACTTTTGTAGCTCTTATTGGGCTTTGGCTTCTAGGCAGCGCGTAGACGCAAATATTGTAGTACGAATCAGACTTAGTCCTTTGTTATTGCGAGTCCAATCTTCTTCTCTGCAAAGATAAATGTTCCCTTGTGCTTGAACCCTATCATCTGAGAACATGTACCACTTCAACACTCGCTCTTACTTCTGTGCAGTCGCCGGCAAGTTGGAAGTGAAAGGTCTAGAGTGGAAACAAGACAAATATGGCAAGGACAGTTCTTCAAGCGTGCATTAATCAGACTTCCATGTAATGGGGTAATAATGCAAGAGAGATTAATGATAAGAATCGTCAAGAGTCATCATGAGTGACAGGGAGGCTTTTCATCTACATCATCATCAGATTACACTAGCTTATTCTTTTGTCACAAGTCCAATTCTTCTTTGTCAAGATACTTGCGGCGACCGTGCACTTAAAACCTATCATCAGAGAACATGTACCACTTCAACTCTGTCTCTCACCTCTGCTTCTTCAGTCGGTTGCTACTCTATTTTAAGAAGTTATTTCATCACATTTTCGTTTAACTCTTGAATTCGAATGCATGGTTGTTACAATTCATCAGTTGCAGTTGTCGATGACGATGGCTTCTTTGGGCTCGAAAATGAAAGCGGCATGCAATTGTGTGTTGGTGATGTGATGCTCCGATACAAATACTAGCTGTTTGAGTGCACTGGTTCTTGCCAACAAGCAACCCCATCGTGGGGTAAATACAACTCTACTGGAAAGAGTACAAGTTTAAGCGTTAAATCGGCGCGTTAGAACCGGTTGTGTAGAAATACGTACCAAGGCTACGGTAGGAATTAAGTGCCCACTTCCGCCGGTTTCAACCATCACCATGAATATTTCCGTCTCTCCTACACATCACCTCCATACACCAACAATAATTTTTCTATGTCTATACCGCTGACTCTAACCTCTTCTACACTCACTATGTAATAGTTGTGCAGCTTAGTTCGGTCAGATTCGATGTGAAACCACTATTTTATGGTGGTCGACAGTAGGCTATTTTTCGTTAGATTTTTCCGGCATCTTCGACAAGTTGATATTTAATGGATAGGTTGCATAGTCGTAACAAATAGTTATATTTATCAGTAAAAATTACCTTCTATACAGCTTCCGTCATCCCGTCTGCGTTGGTGCCGTTAGCAGGTGGGTTTAGGAGCCGTTCTGCCTCAGCAGAAGGGGAATCAGTTCCGATTTCCAGATTCAGATTAGGCATGACACTTACACCCGACTCCATCGGCAAATCCTTTCGAGTTGCCTTCTCAGATCATCCCTCTCGGCCTTTGTCATCTTGGGCAACAAACTAGTGAATTGCCTTTTAACCATGTTTTGATGCCTACCCAATTCAGTATCTTGCAAAGTAAATGGCTTGGATAGTTCTTCGAGGCTTTTCTCATCAGCATCAGTTCACTTCTCGTATGGAGGCGGATCTTTGCTACAACGCTTCCTCCACTCCTCTTTAGCCTTTGTAACGTTCATGCCATCTGCACCTTTCACTTGGTGCCATTTCAGAAGTGGCAACAAATCTTTCTCCTTTCTGTAACCAATAATATCAACTCCGGCCAATCGCACTAACACTTCCTTGCCCTTTGTTTCAGGGTCACTCATTTTCTGAGCAACATCCTTCTTCTTCAATAGAGTCTTGAGTTTTGCTTCCCTTACATTCTTCTCAATAGCCAGTAATGCATCGTCGCTATTACACGCCTCTCCACGAGTGACATGGTATATTTGACCATGTGACTTCGCGTCTGCAAGCATATCAATGCGTTCTTGAGAGTGACGCTCCGTTACTTTGCGTTGTTCCGCCCTCTTTTTCACCTGCGCTTTGAAGACTTTTCCATTGTAGCCAAGCTGAGTAAGGAAAAATGTACTCATATCATTAGTTGCATCCTAAGCAAATTCCAGCTCCAAGAGATCTCTCTCCCAACTGTCGAACCAGCTCTTGATAAAGTAATACGTAGTCCATCGGACTCTCCTTTCTTCTGCATTATTGCTGCGACCACAATTAATATCTGTGGCTGTGGCGTTTTTCAATCGTTTCAACAGTGCATTGCAATCGCAACCGCTGTTATCCTTTGTGCATTGCTTTAGTACATGGAACAGCTTTGATGATGAGATGTCGCCACCGGTCCCATTAAGTTGATTGATTTTGATGTAGCTTTCGAATGCATTCGCCATATGATTGAAAGTAGTCTCTGGAATTTTACCGGGGCAACCCTGTTTTAGTGGGGACAATCCCTCCCTTCCTGTTTTGACTGCTTTTTGGATGGACCTCGCAGGAACACGAATTTTAGTTTCCTTTTCCACTACCTTTTCCACTACCTTTTCCACTGCCTCTGCAGAGAGTTTACCAATGGTATCATTAGGCTTTTCCGTCTCGTTTTTGTACATAGTTGTTGCCTTCTTAAATGCAACTATATATTTCGCTTTCGCAGCCAACTTGTTCTGTCGTATCTGCTGCGCTGCCGACGATGTGTGCCGTACATGCTTCACTTTCTTAGAGGCAGAAAAAATCGGAGTTGCTGTTGTTGCAGTTGATACGGTCGAAACAGCAGTAGCCGAAGGCAATGTAGTGATAATAGTTTGCATCGGTTGCTGCGATTGTATACGACGTCGGACAACCATTTGCAACTTTGGAAGCACTCTCTTCAAGGGTGAATTTGGCAGCACGCATCGCCGCCGGAAGCTTGAGCTTTGGGTTCGCCTCCATCAATCGTAACGTTATTTTAACGCCCGGATCGACATGATCCTTTTGCTTAGGCATATTGGGAGTGTAATGAATGTAATCGGCGCAACTTTCACCGGGCAATAGTGATGTAATAACCGATCTAACGCAAGGAGGTGGTGGGCGGCGAGATGATTTTTTATGGTACATGTACCTTCATGGATGTCGTTGAAAGTGAAGATGGCGGAATACCCCATAGAGTAATATATCTATAGAATCCTCAGGAAAATCTCTTTTGTAGTATTTTCGTTATTTATGCCGTTTGATCTCATTAGGAGTAAATATAGAAAATGTGTCAAATTTGCTTTTTTTGCGTTAGAAAAGGGTCACGCTGATTTAACGCTTAAACTTGTAGTGGATACGATCCATTGCTTCCCGACGTATCCTCTTCAAGGGTGTGGTGGCACATGCGGTGGGTCGGCCATGATGATGTTGTGTGGACACAAAAATTGAAAAAGAAATTCTTTGCTCAAATGGTGCGTAACCGAAATTACGAATGACCCCTAATAATATGACACCATGGCCATCGATAGGTGACGTAATGGTGCGTTGATATCAAATCTAAATTTTGGGTTCACCCATAGGGTCACGAGAAATGACTCCCTAAAAAATTGCAAAAAACGTCGTCCTGGGACGACGTTTGGGCCATAGAGTCTCAGCTCTCTCTTTACTTGTCGTAGCGTAGTGATGTATCAAATGTTGTTAAATAATCTTAACAAACACTTACCTCAGTGAATAATTTATATAGTTGTACTACTTCAAGGACCGAACCATTTCTTGCGTACGAATTAAGAGTAGAGACAGCAAAATTACGTGGAAGGAATAATCAACGACCCATACCCAAGATAGAGAGGATTCATGTCTCTACTTTCTTATCTCCAAAATCGATACCACCTCGTTTGATAATCTCTATAAGATACCCGTCTGGATCATAGGCAAATGCTAAGCCTTTCATCGTTCCGCCATCGGGCTCCTTCATAAAGCCATAACCCATTTCTCGAATGCTATCACACGCAGCGTACACATCATCCACCAAGAACCCAACATGACCGAAACCTTTCTTACCATCTTCATTTCCATTGGAATGACGGAAGTCAGCGTCATTTTCCGTACCATGATTGTGAGTCAATTCCAATATAGGTCCGAACATGTCACTCAAACGTGCCTTGGCCTCATCATCCGATAGGGACGAGTAGTCAACAGTGTCATCAACATTGGGCGAAGATGCAAGGAAGTAGTTACTGAAATCTCCGTAATTCTTTTGGCGAACTACAGTCATACCAAACGCCTCATAGAACGGGATAGACTTTGCTGGGTCTTTGATTCTCAACATTGTTTGCGAGAAGTTGAAATAATTAGGTATGTTTTTGGACGTGCTTCGCTTAACAATCTCAACCCAATAGCCGTCCGGGTCATAAGCAAATGCAATCCCTTTCATTCGCCCTTCATCGGGCTTCTTCTTGAAATGCACCCCATTTTGTTCCAGTTTTTTGCATGCATCGTATACGTCATCTGTGTTAAATGCAATATGTCCAAACCCATCCTTCTCTTGGTTGCCTGCGTGATATTTGAAGTCGTCTTGTTCATCGGTCCCGTAATTGTATGTCAATTCGAGACACGTCCCCTCAATACTCCACATGTAATCATGCGCCTCTTGAGTTCCTGGTGTTAATGTATATTTCTCATCTTCCTTGAGAGTCGTCAAGAAGAATATTTTGAAGGACCATTGAGGGAAATCGAGTGAATCAATTACAGTCATACCCATGATATCAGTGTAGAATCGGATGGATTTGGATGGGTCTTTTATCCGTAACATTGTTTGTTGCCATGTTGGACGGCCAACGACTACATGATTGATTGCAGCGGTGGCTGCGGCTGTGGCGGTTGAGGCTGCCATAATAGAGTGAAATAGGAGGGACGGGAGCGAGCTTTATGCCATTGCAGCACACGCTGGCACAAGGCACACTACACAGGCCATGGCGTGGCCGTGGCGTGGAATCTTTACTGGAGGTAGGGGGAGCACTAGTGTTGGGACTCCTTCGTAACGGAGGTTCAGTAAGTAAAAAATAATATGGCACTACTAACTTCTCATCACCTAAAGTGGGAGTTGCCTTAGCTCAAAGAATTGCACTGCGAGAATAGTGGCGTATCAGGTAACATGAAGGATTTGAGGGTACTCTTCACCTCCATTCATTATCAGCTTTGTTCAGGCGGGATCGCCTTTCGGGTGGAGATGGTCAAGTCCTTCATCTCCTCGACTGATGGTAAACAGAGCAACAGGAAGAATCATCGACACACAATCTAAGAGAAGTAAGGTGCATTGGCTGGACAAAGAGCCCGATACAAAGAGCAACGGCTATGAAACTTTTATTCGGGAGGAGATGCAGTTATTTGAAGAGAAACCGACTTTTACACAAAGGTTTTTACAGGCCACCTACAGAGGATGACTGCAATCGGCTCGCAAGGAAGCATATGTTGATAACGCATCGGTCATGATGTAATGATTATAGTATTTCACTTCATCGGAGTCTAGAAGCCCGTAAAAGATCTCTAACGTAAGAACCCATATTCCTTATCCCCCAAAATCGTGCGGACCCTCGCCTTGTAAGGCCAAGGAACAAATCGAGGGCCATCCTCTTATTATCCCATCCACACCCTCTATACAAAAACTAGCTTATTACTTCCCATAAATCCTCACCCTCTCATCTTCAATCCTCCCAAACGACATTGCCCAAAAGCCGTCCATTATTATAATAAGCACCATTCCTCACCCGTCCACCGTTTTGCCACTCGCCCACATACGTAAGTCCCCCATCTTCTCTCACGAATGATCCATTCCCATGCGGTTTTCCTTCTTGATTGATTTCTCCCGTATACTTCCCCTTGATTCCTGCGATAGTGTAGTCAGAGTTTTCGACGGAAAGAGAGCGAGAGCGTTGTTCTTCGGTGGGGCGTTGATCATTCTTTGAGGAATCCATGGTTGTAAGCTGTTACCACTGTGTAATATTTGATTATGGTTTGTCGTCTATTAAAGCAACCAGTCGTCGATTTGAGGATTATTACTTGCTTAGTTTTTTGTTGCTATGTAATGCTTCGACCTTCGATGAAGGAAATGCCAGCCATGGTCTGGAAAAGAAGAAGAGCATCTTCATCTTTTCAGCGAAACAGTATTTAAGCGGGTATTGCCCGCTCAACAGCCCTCTAAACTTTACCCCACGTTCATTTTACCTTCATTTTACCACAACCATACGAAGTAGTATTTAGAGGGGGTGCTCCCTGCCCAAAGTCTAGGAAAGAAGTTGGTGCTTTCTGCTTCGTTCGAAGCCGAAAGATCGCCTCAACCCCCGTGGCAGACCCCGTACAATAACGGTAATACATACCCTTCCCATACGCAAGGTGTGGCGCAATATTGCGCCAAACATATCACACCATTACAACCAAACTTCCGCCTGGTTCCGGTTCCTATTCGCCTCTTCGATCAATATCATGCCAGATAACGAAGAACAGCAGCCACCAAAGCAGTGGGCCAGTCTTGCTGATCGACTCAACCCTAACCGAGCAGCCTTTGACGCAGAACTAAAAAGTTCATGGAAGTCTCTATCAAAAAAAGAAAAGAAACGCATCGTCACCGAAGACCGCAAGGCCATACAAGCGTTAAAATCTCGTGGCGCATCACAATCATTGCCATTCGAAGCGGAGGCAGATGATCATTGTGAAACTAGTCATGTCGCCTATGCGCACATTTCTCCGATATTAAAATATATCGCCGAACAACTTGGAAAGGCTAATAGTGATTTGCAAATTTACGATCCATACTATTGTGCTGGAACTGCTGTCCAACACTTCAACAGACTGGGGTTCCCATGTGTGTACAATAAACCAGAGGATTTTTATCAAGTGATTCAAGATGGATGTGTTCCACAACATGATGTTTTGGTCACGAACCCACCCTATTCAGGTGATCACTTCGAACGATTGTTGAAGTTTTGTTCTGAGAATAACAAGCCGGCATTACTGCTTATTCCTGAGCATTTGTCCACAAAGAAATACGTGCAACGATACATCGACAGGTTTTTCTTTCTAACACCTGCAGAGCGTTACTTTTATTGGACTCCGGAGGGGTTACGTCAGAAGCAAGATGTTGAAGGGAATAATGATAACAACAAGAAAAAGAAAACAAAGAGCAAAAAGCACAAGAATCTAATGTTGGGTAGCCGCAATTCACCTTTTGCGTCACATTGGTTTATTTGTACAAACCCGATAGTATCAAATGAAAAAATAATATCGCTGATCCGGAGTAGAGAGATTAAACTTGTGGATGGATGTAATGTGTTTGAACGACAACAACACATTGTACAGGCACATACCTTTAGGAAGCGAAACGAAGTTGAGCCGAATCAGAGTAAAGTAGAGTGTGTACAGCAGCAAGGGGAGGAAGGACAGCAGAAACGTCATAATAAAAAGACGAGAGTACAGAAGGAGAAATGTGCTCAAGTTGATGAAGGTACCGTCTCCGTAGATGGAAACAATCCGTTTTTCTAGAGAGTTGAGAGAATAGCAAGTTCAATACAATTTATTTATTTATATATAATACGAGTTATCCAGTCAGCAAGTAAGCAACGCAACAAGCCTACCTTGATTTCTACAAGTGTCAGATATTTTTTGGTCTGAACTTGTTTTTCAAGTGTGCGTATACGTCCCCCGGTCCTATTTTTGCGCCGCACAATTTGTCGACCTCGGAGTAAATGCAGCGGTACGGATAAAAGTACACATTCTCCTCCAGCTGCCGCCTTCTTGATCTATAAATATCTAGCTGAACCGCAAAAGTCTTTCGCAATCAATATTGCTGCTGCTGCTGCTGCTGCTGCCTCGGCCAAGTCATATTACACTTCTCGATTCCATTCTCACCACCATCAAAACATTCTCTTTCGTAATGTCTCACTCCTCGCAATGACGCCCTATGCATAACCTTCTAGGAATGTCCCACGCCTCCAGTTGTCATTTGTGAGTTCTTCATCTATCATCACTCTATTGATTTTTTTCTCTCTCTCTCTCTCATTCTCAACTCAATCTACTCTCATTATAAAAAAAACAACACATCTTCTTCTTCCTTCCTCCTCTTCTTCCTCAAGCAAACCACTTCATCACCCCCTTAATCTCACTCCCATTTACCCATTGCAAAGGACTTAAACTCCTTCCCGTATCACTATCATTATTATTATCATTCGTAGTATTGTTCATAATATTCCCATTGTTGTTCATCATCATGAATAATAATGGACTACGTCTTCCACCCCCACCACCACTACCAGCAGCACTTGGAAAGGAAATTTCCGTTTCACCACAAACACTTCCACAAACACTTCCACATGTCTCTTTTCGTCCTCCTCCTCCGGATGTAGTACCTGTAGCAGCAGCAGCAGCAGCAGTTGTTGTTGTAGGTAAGGAATGACTCCTTTGTGAAATATTGTATCCATTCATCATTACATGATGATTCTGATTTCCATTTCCAATACCACCACCACCACCACTCGCATGATGATTGTCACTACCACTAGTAGCAGCAGTAGCAGTATTGTTGTTGTTAGTATTATTATTATTATTATTATTCCAAGTTTTAGGACTTGTATAATTCACCGTGCAATAATCACCCAATCTTCCACGAACTTCACCATATCCACGTCCCACCCCCTCCATACTGGAGGGGGGTTCAAATAATTGTGCCCGATGTTGGGTTTGTACATTCCATCCATCGTGTATGTTGGCGAAGGGTGGACGTTTTTTAAGAAAGAAGAGTTTGGGACGTGGACATGATGGTGGGAGTGATGAGTTGATGGAGTGAGAAGAGTTGGAGGAGGAGGTGTTGCTGGTGGTGGAGTTGGCATCATTATGGTTAAAATTGATGTTGTTGTCATGGGTAATGTGTGCATCCTCCTCAATTGCTGTTGCTGCAGTGGCATAATGTTGTTGCTGTTTTCCCAACAACATTCGCCGTTGATACTCCCCAAAGTGAGCACGCACCTCACGTACCCCCTCACATAAATTGACATTGGAACTCCCACAATATTCACACTTGGTCAGTCCAATACTCATCAACATGGGAGCATGATTGGAATACATTACCGGACTACCGCTACCGGTGATGTGGTCTTCGTAGACATCATCATCGTGATGATATCGATTGTTATTATTATTGTTGTGGCTGTTATTGTTGGCAGCATTGTGTAATTTAAAATAGTGGGCGGGATGCAAACACACCAATTCATTGGATGGAAGGGCTATATTGGAAATAGATTGGCAGGCTTCTGTACAGGATGCTAGGGGGGAGGATATGCCACAGGTGGTTGTGGTTGGGGTGGTGTCACCATCGTCGTAGTGGTGGGGGGAGCTGCTGCTGCTCATCGTCATGTTGTCGATAATATGCGTTTTTCCTACTAGCGTAGGAAAAACTCGTTGCGCGTCAGTTTGTAACTCATTGGTG
>JALLBJ010000971.1:0-11202 GCA_036940105.1 Skeletonema potamos | reverse complement strand
CGCAGCTCTTCGTGGACATCAGTCTGCCGTGGATGCAACGAAAAGTCCCCAAAGGCAGGCAGCTAACACAGAGGAGGTTATGAAGCAAATGATTTGTGTTTGAATTTGAATTTCTGGGGAAGCCACTGCCTATTCGAGAGTGTCAGCCATACAAGCCGTCATTTAGATATAGGATGTTGAACATTGGCAAGATGGGGAAGAAGTTTTCGAAGAGTAGGTCTCCATCCGCCACTAAACTACAGTATCTACTTTATCTAAATAATATGGCATAGAGCCTCTCGACCCGTTTTCTGCGTGCGTGAGTGGGAATCGTTGGTTATTGTACTCAAACGAGAAGTTGTCTGAGATTGGTGACACGAATCTAATGCAGTGATTGATGTCATAAGATCGTCTGCCGCCGGGGGCGCGAAAAATGTGATGATTGGCACAGGTAAGAAGAAGCCGTCATGTTCTCCTTCTCTTCCAGCATCTGAATCTGATAAAGTCACCAAGACAATAAAAAATGCTGCTCTCGTGGATGCAAGCGATGCTATCTCTATCGAGAAGACTCACAAGGATGCATTAGCAAGGCAAAACAGAGATCGGCTACAACAATTGCGTTTTAAAGCACTCGCCAAGTTAGGCGAAGAGTAAAGAATACCGCGAGATGAGGAAAGGTGATCCGAAGAGTGCTGCCAAGAAAGCAAGATACTTTCGAGAGTATGAAACATTGAAAAGGGAACTGGATTACGAAAGCCCCACAGTAGATATGAGCGATTCGTCTGAAGACGAAATGAGTGATAGTAACGCAGGTAAAGGTGGTAATAACATCGTAGTTTAAATTGGGCTAATAAATTCTCTGTCGATAACATGTCCAGACTTCGTCTTGTAATTCATCTCATCGACCTTCCACTGTATATTAGACCGTGCTTCCTCCCTCTGGGGACTGTTTGTTGCATCTATAGCAGACATGTTTTTTCAACCGCTCTTATATGACAGTAGCGACATGCCAATGTAGTACTGAGAAAAGAAATCCTTTTTTCCACCAACACCTGCAGTGTGTCAGTTCCTCTCTTCCTCAAGCAACAGTAGTAGATCAGCCTAATTCTGCCGAGCTGCTTTTGCTGCCATCACTTTTTGCAGGAATGCTTCTCCTTTCTCCCTTTGGGGACTTTTCGTTGCATCCACGGCAGCCTGATGTCCACGAAGAGCTGCTGCAAAGTCTTCTTTGCTGACGTCTCCCTTTTTATAACCCAACTTTAGGGCAGTCATGAATCATCATCTCCAAGTTTGGCGGCGATGATAAAATGTTTGAATGCTCTCTCATACCTGCCATTTTTCAACTCTATCGCTCCAAGATTATATCTGGCTAAATCGTGACCACCGATTGCAGCCACTTCTAAATGATACATTTTCTTTTTTTCGTCCTTCTCAACACCTTCCCCTGTATGATACATGATTGATAATTCATAATTCGCTGCAATATCGCCCAATTCAGCTGCCTTTGACAAAAATTCAAATGCACTTTTGTAGTCTCCTTCCCTGCCACGTCTAATACCCACTTCTCGTAGTGCAACCGGATCATTCGCCTCTACTCTTTTCATTCTATTCCGATCGGACTCTTCCTCCGATTTTGGTAACGGATGCCGACAGAATGGGCATTTGCTTTGCTCCATCTCGCGAATGTTATTGGCATCATGACAACCTACACAAATAATTTTGCTGCAACATGCCATCATCGTTGATTTTTTTGGATCAAGCGCTAGCGGCAAAAAACAAATCGGGCAGTCCCCCCAGAGACCGCTTTCAGGTTGCTTGAATAAAATTTCATCACGCAATTCAGCGGCTCTCTTCTCGCACTCTCGTTCGTGTTGCGGCCTGTGATCCATCTGACATGTGTCGCTGCAATATCGAACAGATTTACAACCATCGCATGCCTTCAATTTCATGTCATCCACTCCTGCGATGCCGCAGGAAGCGCAGCACAACATAGTCTTATCGCCGTCTTGGTCTTTGTTAGTGTAGCCTTCTTCCCCTTTATCCTTGGAAGAGTCACCCGTGCTATCAAAAGGATTATCGCTCAAATCAACTCCAGAGTCCGCAATTCTGCTGGTCCTCAAAGAGCGTCGCTCCTCAAGAGAACGAAGACGTTCACCAAGAAGAGCATAGTTTTTAATCAACATCTGCACCAAGTCATGCAATTTCTCCATGGCTGCAAGCAAGTCTCGGAAATCAGAAGGTGTTCCCCCGTCGGAAGCACTAGCTGCAGCACTGCGCCTACCAGTTTCAAAAAGTTGAGGGAACATGTCAATGGGTGAGATCCTGTCGGGACCATCCATTGTAGACAGACGAATAGACGGAGGGCTTTCCACGTCATCGTAAACTGTAGTGGGGCCTTCTAAAAGTATATCGCCTGTGGTACGTTGCCCAGCGCCTCCAGCGCCGTTTCTATGGACAACGTGTTGGGTGCGCTGCCCAGCGCCTTCAGCGCCGTTACTATGGAGGACAACGTCGGGGTTGGCTGGCCGGGTGTTTGCAGCACCGTCTTGGTCGGCAACAGCCTGCTGGCGGGAAAAAGTGGCACCGTCAGCGTTTGCTTCAGAACCCTCTGATCCAAAGTCTAACTGTTGGATCACTGTGTCACTTGAAGCATCACCTGAGGTGATCAATCCCAGGTATCGTAGAAAACCGCGTGGAACAGTATAGGGAGCCGTTACAACGGCAACTGCTCCAGCTCGAAGAGTTTGACTGATCGTTGCCGGAGTAGAAGGGTGCTCCTGTTGTCTATTCCTCTCGGGTGTCCGAGGCGTCTGAGACATGGTTCAAACACTTTGCCTTGGATCTAACTCGACACAGGCCCGTCGACTGGCCACTGAAGAGTTTTGGTAGAATAATTGCTCAATGCAGGTAACGTAGAAACGTTTGGGCGCAATAACCTCTCAAAGTTGCGTAGGGAGTTCAAAGGAAGTTGGGCTGTAAGGTAGTCGTCCCGAAGAATGGATCAGCGTGGCCTTTGCTGATCAATTGGACGGTGGAACTCCCCTACGAGTGTAGTATTACTATGTTTTCAATCAATGTTGTTTTACAAGACGAATAAGTAAGCTCAGCGAGTGATGCTTTTGCTCTTACATTTCTAATCACTAAATTGTCAACGTACAACGCATTGCCGTTGCATAAATTTTCATCTACAAAATTTTGCGTTGAGAATGTGTGACAAGTATCGCACCGAGTGATGAAACACTGACACTCCTTCTCAAAGCATCAACTCTGCGTCCGTGTCACCAGCCACAGAGTTTGAACCTAAGATATTCAAACACAACTTTCGACAAACCTTTTGTGAACATGTCACCCAACTGGTCGGTCGTAACTACCTTCTTCAATTCAATGCACCTCTTCACAATCTCCTCGCGGAACCAAACAGTCTCCAAATGAAAGAACTTCGAACGGGGCGTATGCTCTGGAGGCAACATCTTCGCCAGGATCAGAGCAGCCGCATTGTCCTCGTGTATCGTCACATTCATCGTCGTCTTAACAGGATCAAGATTGTAGTATGCTGCGAGGTGCTTTGCCAAATCCATAATCGGAAACAACTCCTTACAACAATGGGCCAAAGCAGTAATCTCAGCTTCCGTGGTAGAGAGAGCTGTTTTGGTTTGCAGAGTACTCTTCCACATCACAGGACAGTTTGCAGCCAAGATCACAAAGCCAGTTCGACTCTTCACACAAGCAGGGTCGTTGGGTGCTTCGTGTCCATACAAGCCAGCGAAATCAGCGTCAGGAAAGGCATTGATATCCAGAATGTTGTCGGACGGTGTGATGATCAAACCCTTGGTCCTCGTTGCCTTCAAATACTTTCCAATTCGCTTCAGTGCCAGCTCATGCGAACGCTTGGGACAAAACATATACCTCGCAACGATGTTGACCGCATAAGCAATATCAGGCCTTGTATGGCCAGACAAGTACAGCAACTGACCAACAACCGCTGCCACATTGAAATCCTCAATACATTCAGCCCCACCAGCGTCACGAGTCAAAGGTGTAGCTTCAGCAGGAGTGAATTTGCCGTAGTGCTCTGCTCCATCCAAACCAAGATTCGTAATGATGCGATCAATGAGTCCAGTCTGAGTTAGCTCCATTCGAGTTGGCTTGCCGCTTCCATCTTTCTCAAGAACTTTTATATCAACGCCTAGGAAGCCAGCCGCTGAGCTCTCCTTCTCAAGCAACAAACCCTTCGATCGAAGTTCCGCCATCTTGGTAGTAATATCCTCATCGTCCCTTGCCCAAAACAAGATGTCGTCTACATACGCAACTGCAATGACCTTCTCTCCAATGAACATACATGGGTCATGCTCACTTTGTTGCATACCGACGGCCCCCATCGTCTCCACAAGATACTTCCAGAAACAGCGAGGAGCCTGCTTTAGACCATAAAGACTGCGCTTCAACTTCAGACACTTTCCTTCTTGCTGAAATCCTTTTGGCATTTCAATATACACTTCTTCTCCTTCATCCAAACTACCGTGTAGGAAGGCACAAGCAACGTCTGCAGAAGCACTCTTGAGATCCAAACAGCACTGCAGAATAAACATTAAGCGGATGGTCGTCCACTTCGTTACTGGAGCCCATGTTTCATTGAAATCAACACCCGCAATTTGCTTGTCTCCACGAGCTGTGAACCTAGCCTTGTACTTGCGAATAGTTCCATCTGGATTCCTCTTTCGTCTGAATGCCCAAAGACTTGGTAGTACTCTCCTATCCTTAGGCCTATCAACTACCTCCCAAGCGTCCATTGCCTCTAGAGTAGCAACTTCAGTGCAAGCAGCTTCCCAATATTGCTCAGCTTCATCACCATTCATCGCCTCTTGCCACGAAGGATTATCTTCTTTGGAAATTCCAGTCTTGGCAGATAAGAACAGAGGGTGGACCCAGTTCGTAACGAGCGTGGTGAAAGACCCGTCATAACCGCAATCGTTTGCAGCGAAATTAATGAACTTGGACAAAGGTGAGGCTAGCAACTCTTCAACCGTAGGACATTCTGCCTTCATTCCTCTTAACTGCTGAGCTCCAATCTCTTGAGAACGAGCAAACTTGTAGCTGCGAGGGAGCTTCTTTCCTTGTTGACGCTTGACTTCAGTAGGAACTTGCCTCTGGTCGCTAAGGGTAATTCCGAAGTTACCAAAGTAGGCTGAGTATCGCTCATCGCGTAGGATCTTCTTTTCGAGCTTAGAGAGAGCGGCCATCTGTTTCGGAGTAAAATGTTGGGCTTCGCTCCAGTTGGATTGCGAGATTGAGGCACGGTCTTTCCAAGATGAACGTTTCTCTCGAAGCCTTTTCTTTGACCAAGTACGCTCGCTAGTTGAAGTTGAAGTATCGGAAGAACTACCAACGTCACCAACATCCACTGTACCAACCTCGACGTCATCGCTTTCTCCTTCTGAAGCAAGGAGAGGCTCGTCCGGAAACGAAGCTTCATCATCACCAGACGTCGTGGCTTCAACAACAGGCGGGTCAGTACTGAAACGAACCTTGCGACTTGGGGCTTGCTGTTCACGTGGCTTAAACTGACTCTCATACTTGATGCGTTCGCGCTCCTTCCGGCGCAACTGATCCTGAAGGCGGGTCTCTCGATCGCGAAGCTCCTCCTCATTAAGCCAATGTACATCTAGAGGGGGAACATCATACACAACGTCGCCTGCATCAGGGTCGAATTCAGGAGTGCAATACCAATCACGCGTACCAGCAGATCCATCATCCTTGAATAGGTCAGTCCAAATTTCTTGCACTTTTGCATCTAAAGCCTCAGTTGCATCGCCAGCCATTCCAAACACCGTATCAAAAGTGTCGTCGTAGACGGTGTGATATTGGGCGGAGATATGTCCAGTAAGACAGTGCCTGATCAAACCAACCATGGTAGAGTGTTCAGGACTAAAGCCGAGGAATTGACCAAGTCGTGCCCTTTGATCGAAGCGGGGCACTCGGTTTCCATCTTGAAGTCGGCTGTCTAGCACGTAGGTAGGGGCACCCCACACATGAGCGCGGAGAAGATCTTGATGATCAGACTTACGTTGGGTTAGTCTCTCAAGAGGGGTCAGCCCATTGGACATAGAAGGCGTCCTGTTGAACAAGAACTCGGAGTAGGAGAGAGCCTGAGGCCAGAGCGACGGTGAGTCGGCATCGTTGGTGGCCCATCGAAGAGAGCAATGAAGCATAGAGCTGCGAGACATCCACAAAAGAGTTTGCACCGATCTTTCTGCATTTCCATTTTGCCACTTGCTACCAACAGCGCTGAAAGTCTGCTGCTGATGCTTTCCAATACAATCCTCTCGAAAATTAGCGCTCGTAAACACTCCTTGATCCGAATGGTACTTCTTTACATGCACTCCCGCCTCTGTCCACATCCAATCCTCAAACTTCGCTTTCGAGAGCAAAGTGTCAGTAGCTCCGCCACTGACTTGAGGAAATGCTTTGATAACACCGCTGCCCGCGTCGTGGAAGATAGTAAACGCGGAATAGGCTTGGTTTGGTCCTTCTTTGCCATATCCTGAGAATCGCCTGCCAGGAATAGAGACTGAGACCGTATCCATGCTAACCAAGTCTCCTGGGAGATACTTATTCTTGACCAAAGCACCTTTCTTTTCTTTTCTATCGCGCACCTTCTTGGTAGTGGTCCTCTTGACTTTAGCTCGAGCAATCTCACAGGTGCTGCACTTAGGAAGTGCGCAGCTCCGAACACCGCCCAGCCCTGTAGGCACAGGAAGAACAGGTGGATGGAAGACCTTGTTTCCGTCTGCATCAGTGCGGGTGTGGCCTTGCATCAAGTGTTGAACCTTCTTCAAAGAACAGCCGAGCTTGAAGTGCCAAAGTAGTAGGTATTTCTCTTCAGCCGTAAGATTTTCGTTGGCAGCCGAAGTAACGCATGGGAAGAGATGGTGTTTGTAGGGACCAAATTCGTAGGTTACCTCCTTCTCATTATCATGATCTTCATCCTCCACTCGCACTGTTTCCCAAGAACCAAAGAACATTCCCTCGACACGTTGTTTGAAAGCAAGCGAAGTCCTAAAGTGGGAGCCAATCTTTCGCTGCTCCTCCAATGAACAAGCCACATCAAATACCATAGGCAGATTTGACCCTCGATCCAGTGGGATACCAAGAATGTGTCCGACAGTAATAGCATCCTCTCCTTCATTAGATGGTCGCACCAAATGCATTCTAAAGCTGTTGCCGTCGATGGTGCTGTGCCCTCCATACTGTTGGTGGTAGGCCTGCGGGGAGATTAGCCTGATGTCGGTAGACTCGAGATGGTAAGCTAGGCCAGGAATCCAACAAGTATCCCCGTTCTCAGCCTTGATTCGATAGAGGACAGTACCCATCCCTGTTACCGTGTTCTCTTGAGACACGTCCTTGATCTTGATGTTCACCTTTTGGTAGGTGATAAAGTCCTCGATGAAAGGAGTTAGGCCAAAGCTAGCACCAGTGTCCATGATGGCAGGAGTTCGATAGTAGGCTGCGGCCCGCTTCTCGGTCATTGCTTCAGGAGGCAAAGCGGTAGGATAGTCCTTTTCTCTGGCTTGAAGCATCCAAAGATGGAACCGTGGGTTGAGTTTACCAGCCTCAGCGCGAAGCATCGCGGCCCGGATGTTGGCTTCATGTTCGTAGAGTGTCTTGCCCACCAGTGTAGACATCATCTGGGTAGGACTGGGGGCGTACTTTGGAAGAAACCAATCGATGAGGGCAGGGTCGACCGTAGGAAGTTTGAATTTGCCATTCTCATCAAGGGTAGGGTTGGAGCCGACGTCGAAGTCCGGTGGAACGGTAGGTTCAATATCCACAAAGGAAGGGAAGTAATCGTCCATCCAATCCTTAACAATATCTTGCAATATGTCGGGAGGCACACGCGGGAGATGAAAGCGGCCCTGTTGGTTAAGAGGAACGCCGTTGCAATCCAAAAAGCTCAAGAGTTCGTGTCGCAAAGTCTGAATCTCCGTCAGTATAGCCAGGTGACTATCAAGCGCTGCATAATAAATCGCCAGCAAACGCTTGAGTTTGCGCCACCTCTTCCCACTTAAGCGTCGATGGGAATGAGTCAGGATGTCAGGTGGTCGTCGTCTCCTCCTTTCTCGATAAGTGGCCTCAAGAACACAGTGAGTGAAGACCGCAGAGAGAACAATCCCAGCCGCCGACATCAATACACCGAACAAAGCTAAAAACCACAAACCTGTAACGTTGAAAAGGAAGGTCCAAAACCACGAGCTGAACAAATCACCGACCCGAGAGATGAGAAGCAGCCGAAAACGGAGGCCCATGTAGGGCACATAAGCAAGACCATTGCAATGTTTTTCTGGGTTAAGAGGAATGAAGTCAGGGAGAACATCACCAGAATCGATGCTCTCCGCAACTAAAAATCCTTCACCTTGGCAGAGAGTAGGCGAAAAGTATTCATCGCCGACTTGTGCTCCTCAGAACCGGGGGCCTTGGACTCGATTAACTCAGCAACGGTCGCCATCTTCTGAGTCCACTCTTCTTTAGACATCTTAGCTCCTCCTGAAGCCCCAGCACTCGAACTAGTACCTGCTCCACCGCTAGATTGTTTAGCCTGACGAAGAGCAGCAAAGGCTTGAACAGCAGGATCATTAGGCTTTTCCTTCACGATGTCAAAGGAGGCACCCTGGCTGACGGCAAGGTCATGGAGGTCAGTGGTATGGGATCCCCAACGCTTCTTGCCCGAGCACTTGGTGCACCTAAACTTGATTGAACCTTGGTGAAACTTATGGTTGACCTGCGTGTTTCCAGACGAGTCACGCGAAGGGACGCCCCCCTGCTTGGAAGATCCAGTCAAGATACCCTCTTTCTTCTTTCTAGCTTCATCGAGCGAACGCTTCTTGGCCCAGAACTCGCGCCACTTGCCCTTCTCGATGCCGTGGACCTTTCCATCCTTAAGGTGCCCTCCTTCAGCCTTGACAAACGCCTTGAACTCTTCCTTGATCTTCTTCAAACGTTCCTCATTGCGCTCGAGGGTGCACTCCTTCAACTTGTGACCACCGTTGCAATTAGGACAGATAAGTTCCTTTGAGTTACCGCCGCCGTCTCCTCCTGAGCCAGCGACATTGTAGCGCAGATCCTTCCCTTTGGTATTCCAACGCTTGCGTTCACAAAGACCTAGATAAAGATTCTTCGCCTGGATGATGATGCTCTTCATCTGGGTGTAGAGCTCAAGCTGAGTAGTAGGTCGGGCGTCCAACAGAGTATTCGTCAAAGTACTTGTCAAATCAGTTCTCAGTTTATCGCGAGATAGGGTCCTGAAATAGTCCACGAAGTCAGGGCACGAACATTTCTGGAGGCCGTCGAGGAGCTGGTCAATCATACGAGAGTGAAGATACTTCGCAAAGAACAGGCAGTTGATGATCAGCAGGAGCGACTTGGCCTTCAGTGCCATGTTCTCTCCTTCAGTTCCCCTCAAACCTTTCAACTCGAAGTCAGTAATGCGCTGGGCGTAGGATTCGAAGACGCTGCGAGACTGACCAAAAGAAGCTTGAATAAGGGCATAGAGTAGAGTAGCCCCTCCGATACAAGACACCTTGGTATTATCAGAGGCAAACGTCGTGTTAAGAGTCTCCATCACTTGCTCCTTCAAGTCATGCGTCATCGAGTTGACCAAAAAGAGCCAGAAGTAGTTGTTGGAATCTCGATCATCCTGAAGCACATACTTGTTCACGTTGATATAGCGTTGCCAGAAACAGACGCGGCTTAGTTCGACAACTCCCCATTCCTTGGTGAGGTTAAGAAGAGTTACCTTGTCCGACAGGTTGAAGAGAGCCGTCGGATGAGCGTCTCGAAGAGCAGCGTCGGACATGTTGGTGTCGACTCCAGGCTTGAGTTCAGGAATAAGAATAATGGCTGACATATCGTAGATTTTGGCATGATCGTTAACGTTGGATAGCTTTTCCATTGTGAGCTCAGCTATATCAGCACCGGTCTGACCACCCTTGAAGTTAGCGGAGTCACTGCGAGTCTCGGCGTAGGAAGCAGTTCCAAATGGCTTAGTCAATCCCTTGGTGATCTTGGCTTGAAACTCCAGGTGGTCCTTGGTGTTATCCTTCAACGGCCGAGTCTGCTTTGGGAACTGCACTTGAAGAGCTCCGGGTATGAAAATCGTAGACTGAGTACCCACACCCATTTGCTCCTTGATATCAACAGCCTCATCTGAGAGAAACTGAAACACGTTGCAACCAGCTCCAACCCCGACCGTCACCTCATTGGTGTCTTGAAGGCAGAGGCCAGTAGAAGACGAGCCAGTGGACGAACCCGCCGATCTTGACGACGAAGCAGGCGTGGCATCAGGCGTGGCATATGACGACGAAGTAGGCGTAGAAGGAAATGATTTCGTAGATTCCCGTCGTCCTTTCTTGGAAACGACCTTTGTCCATCCATTCCCAGGAACCCCATCCCCTCCTGAAGCCGAGAGCGTAGGAGGACAGCCACTGCACCCGACATGGGCACAGGTAGCAGCCTTCCGCTTGGCTTCAATCAACGCAGCGAAGTCGGCTTCAGTGTAGTCTGGATCCTCATCATCATCGAAGGATTCATCGCCACTATCCAAAACATCATCACTAATATCCACTTCAGATTCAGCACTTTTACTGGTCATCAGAGAACCTCTCTCCTCAAGAACACGAAGTCGTTCATTCACACATCCCACTTCACTGGCGATGCGTGCCAGGAACGAGTCATGCATTTTCTCCATAGTTGCCATCATAGACCGTAATTCCGGAGGTGTGTCCCCATTGGAGGCGTTGGCTTCTGCTCTACTGCGCTCTCCAGTGTCGTGATTAGGGAACAAGACGATGGGACTCCTGTCGGGATCTCCCTTCGTCGACAGACGCAGAGACGGAGGGCTCGCTACGTCTTCGTCTTCGTTGACAGTAGTTGGGCCTTCCAGAAGGATCTCGTCTGTGGTGCGTTGCCTGGCGCTATCTGCGCCGTTTCCATGGGCAACATTTATACCAGCCGGCCGTGCAATTTCTGCGGACTCGATGCCAGCTGCGCTTCTAGATTCCCCTTCCAGTTCGAAATTCAGCTGTTGAACTGCAGGGTCGGTCGATGAAGCATCCCCTGAGGTGATCAATCCCAGGTATCGTAGAAAACCGCGTGGAACAGTAAGGGGAGCCGTCACAACGGCAACTGCTCCAGCTCGAAGAGTTTGACTGATCGTTGCCGGAGTAGAAG